>PVJC01043403.1:0-14533 GCA_004026665.1 Murina feae
TCAGCCCGGCCTGTGCCCTCTCGCAGTCTGGGACCCCTCGGGGGATGCCCACCTGCTGGCGTGCCTGACCAGCCTGGGTGAGGGGCTCTAAGGCTGCCCACAGCTCCCATTGAGCCAACGTCCCAGCAAGGCTGGCTGGAGGCAGGTTCTGGAGTTTTTTCTCCTATAATTGATACTGTTCCTTGAAGGCCTGGGGTAACTGATACACTGTTCCTTTAAGGCGGCCTTCTAACTACTAACGAAGCCTCTGCTTCACCTCGCAGCGTCTATAATGAAACAACTGTTATTTTTACTGGTTAGCCCGGAGCTGCTCTTTCCTTCAGCTCCGGAGGATTCTATGATTGTTACAATGTTTCAAAAAGCTGTGTTTCGTTAGAGGCAGTTTAATCGGAGCTGAGCTGAAGGGCTCAGCTTCACTTTCGCTGCTGCCGCAATGGAAAGAGCTGTTTACTCAGGTCCGTGAGTGGCGGCCGCCATGTTGGCTGGGCTAATTTGCATACAGCCGCTCTGATTGGCTGGTGGGCGTGGCTTACCCTGTCTCGGAGAAACGGTTAATTTTAATATTTCGCTTTTATTAGTTTAGATGTATTTACTGGTTCCTACTGGTGGCTCTGTCTTTCTGGTCAACTTTGCCCAGCTTTGCTCTCTTTAGTTCTCCCAAATAAACCTCTAGTTCAAACTACTGTATAATAGGCTTTACTGAAAGTTTGAATAAAATGGGAGTTTACCACAGCACAGAACAGGAATTCATTTCAAATGTGATGTGTGATTTAATTGTTCATGAAGTTCAATGGCCGTTTCCTACCACTGGAATGCTCACCTTGGCCCCTTTTCTTTTGCTTATTACCTTATTTCTAGGACTTTACCTCCTAACAAAGATTTAAGTCCATTTCCCATCTTTCCTAAAGTTCAGATTTCTTCCCATCTTATTCCCCAATATAAATAGTTCTTCTAAAGCTTTCAGAGGCAACCTAATCAAACAATAACAGCAACAAAATAAACCAGTTTACATTATGATACAAAATAGTTTCATTCCCTCTAACCTTAAGGTCTCCCAGCCATATCCACTCAGGACCCTTAAATGTCTTCTCTGATTAAAAAAAAAAAAAGCACATTTTCCCTAAAGTGAACTCTGCTACATTCTCAGAAGGTAAGAGCACTTTAGTTTTATCCCTCATCAGAAGGCAGTGTTCTCCATTCCAGCTATATGTCTACGCACATATACGTACTATTTAATAGGCTATTATTCCATAAGCAAAGTATACTCTTTTAAACTCATTTAAGTTCCCTCCAAATTATTGCCACTGATAGATGATACATTTAACATCAGCATCCAAAAATGGATTCTGATCATATTGTACAAAATTGGACTCTAATGGTCTGAATGGGTAACACTTGCACTAAAGAGTATGCTTAAAATCACTCAAATCACTATGAAATGATAGGGTAATTAAATATTAAAAATTCAATTATAAACTCTTAAGGGGAAAAATTTGAGATAAATATATATAACTTTAAATGCATGTGTTTTTATTACCCAGAGTTTATGCAACTTGGTCATTCTAAATGTGTATGGAAACATTATTGTATGGAATCAAGAAAATTACCGGTTGTTTGTAATATTTCATCTACCAGAACTGAAAGCTTTGGATGGAATCTCAATTGTAAGTTGTTTTATGACTCAGTTTTTGGTCCATATAGAATATATGAATATTCACATATCCATAGGCCTTAATTATATTTAACACTCTTTATCTCTAGTATGATACCCAAACTTACTATGCTCATTAACATCTAGGTTTCCAAAACACATTATGGTCCTGGGTTTTCAAATTTTTTCCTCTGGCCAATTCTTTTTCCCCCTTTTTTATTAAATGTATTGGGGTGACACTGGTTAACAAAGCTATACAGGTTTCAGGTGCACAATTATACAGTGCATCACCTGTACACTGTATTGTGTGCTCATCCTCCTCCTCTGGTCAATACTAATAATCTGAATTGAGGTGGCAGGGAAGAAAAATGCTGGCTACATTTGCACCCACTAATTCAATGCCTAAAAAATAAAGAGCACAATTTTATAGACAGGATAGAAAAAAACTGCTCTGGAATCCTACCAAAAAACTGCTCTGGAGTCCTACCAAAAACCTGCTCTGGAGTCCTACCATCCCCTTGAATCCAAAATAGCTTCCTATTTCCTGGAAAATACAGTTATTATATTTAAGAAAAATATATTTAAACCAACAAATGATATGTCAACATTACCAGTAAACTGTAAAGAAAAATAATACAGGACTAAATACGAAAGCAATATTTAGAAACTTGAATTCTGTAACAACTAAGTTAATACAGGGCTCTTGTGTAACACTGCCTACCTCCTGCCAAACAATAAAATTCATCAAATCTAGAAAATTGAGAGATAGTTCATGACTGTTTGGGACTCTGAGGTGCTCTGAGAAGATTGCTAATTCTAATCTGCTGCTCTCTGTGGTCACAAAACTAGGAAAGGGGACACCAATTAATCAGAAAACTTTTGGACAAGAATAGGTTCACTCCCTTCAAACACCACAAAATAAATCATGGGCCCAAACAGAATGGGAACGAGGAGAAAGCCTTGAAGCCCTTCCCGCTTTGGCTCCGTGGACACATCATCTGTTCCTCAAAATAGAAAAGCAAAAACATTCTCCTACAACACAAACAGATTCTCTAAAATCTTGTGCTGGGTTTTATTTAGGTATTGGCTTTCACTAAAGAAGGGATGTTTTAGAAGCAGACTTAGGAAACGCATGTGCTCTAATGATGGTGGCGAAGGTCTCGTCCCTCCTACCTCTCTGTGCCCTCGCTGAAGGAGCACGTGAGAAGGTGCTTTGAGAAGTGTGGGAAACTTTCTCCCCGAGGAAAAGTTACGCTCTGCTTTCTGACAATGAGTGTTGTTTAACTGTTTTTCCTTTCACTTTGACTACTTAAAAGTTCAGGGCCAAATTATGGTTCAGTAACAGAAAACCCTGTAGGATTTAAGGTTTATCTGTCCCTACCCCCAGTTTTTATCTATTTTGACTTAGATCATTCTTGGTCCCCAATCTCCACTATTTATTATTTTCATTTTACTGTTGAATTGTATGTGCTTCCTGTAAGCTGCCACAAATTCTTTGTGGGATGAGGTAGAGTATAAATATATGAATTAATAATGGAACATGAAGACCAGACTAAATAATTTAGACTTTAATTGAGGCTTAATGGGAAGGCATTAAAGATTGAGTAGGGGGGGTGGTAACATATTCGAAACTATATATTAGGAACTTATCTAACAGAAGTGTTTATAGTAATAGATGAAAGACCAATAAGACTGTTAGAATAGTCTACATGTGAGGTACGGAGAACCTGAATAATGGTAAGTTGATTTTAAAATGGAGAGCTGAACGGTATGAGAAATACTGGGGAAAATTGACAGAATTTAGCAATCAATTGGATTTGAAGGACAATGAAAGGGAAGAGTAAAAGATGTCTACAAGGTTCGAATCTATACCAGTAAGAGATATTATAATAGGAATGTGAACATAAGAAGAAAAGCACTTTTCAGAAATAAGATTATTAATGTTGAACACACTAAGTTTTATATGATAGTGGATCATCTAACTGGAGAGGCCAAGCAAGCGGTTGAAAACACAGGACTAATTTTAATTATGGAAACTTAATTTACATTTGTTTAGATTTGGAAGTAATTTGAAGAAAGTTGATAGTTAAAAACAAAAGCATATGTAAGATTATCTAAATTAAGAGAGTAGAGAAAGCAAATAAATCCAAGCGAGGCTTTAAAACTTCCATTTAGGAAATTTACAGAGGAAAAGAAGCCGTAAAAAGTATGTGCCCAGGGAGATAGATGAGCAATATAATTCTAGAGTTGTTTTTGTTAATCCTCACCCAATGATATTTTTCCATTGACTCTTTTTTTTTTTTTTTTCTTAGAGAGAGAGTGGAAGGGGCAAGGGAGAGACAGAGATAGAAAAACACGTAAATTGGTTGCTTCCTATAAATGTGCCAGGTATATGCCCTTGACCAAAATCAAGCCCTGACCACTGAGCAAAACCAGGTAGGGCTTCAACGTCTTTTTCCTTGCTCCCATTCTGTTTGGGGCCATAGTTTATTTTGTAGTGTTTGGAGGGAATAAACACATTCTTATCTAAAAGTTTTCTGATTAATTGGCTTCCTCTTTCTTAGTCTTGTGACCAGAGAGAGCAGGCTTTTTGTGGACTTTTTGTTTTCTCTTATTGGCATTTTTGGATTTCTGGCTTCTCCAACACCTAGTTCAGCATACATGAGGAAAAAAGAAAACCCAGGTCTAAAGGGAAAATTCACTTCTGTGTATTCCTTTACTCTCACATCACTATCACACTCACACTTTCCAGCTATGTTCAGGGCCTTCCCCCAGGGGAATCTACAATTTGTCCATCTGTAGTCTCTCGTTTGCTGGCAGACAGAACAGTATCATTGGCATTCTGTGTCTCAGATTAGGTCCATCTTTGCATTGCTATAGACCCCCCAATGTTCACCCATTTCGTAGGCCCATTGGCCACCTTAACTAAGCATAGGGTGATATCTGCTTGTCAATTCCAATTACTTTCCAAACCTAGAAGGAAGTTCTAATGGGTATTGACATAATCTACTTTAATGTATCCCTCAAATTTCCATAGGGCCATGCTCATGGAAATTAAAGGGCATTCCTTTAATAAGCCAGGCTTCCATTGCCCTCCTGCCTGATCATAGGGCTTTGCCAAGAACACTGGATGAAGACCTCACTTATATATTTTTATTATAAATAACAAAACACACCTGGGAACTCACCACAATGTCATTTCTCAAGTCCCAAGGTCCCTAGCTGGTCTGTCTTCTTCACTGTACCTTTCAGTCTCCTTCCTTATTTTAAACTAGAGGACCAGTGCATGAAATTCATGCATGGTTAGGGTCCCTAGGCCTGGCTGGCAATCAGGGCCAATCTGGTTCCTCCCAGCCTCCCCACCTCCTCCTTCCCTCACTCCCTTAGCACCTCGCCACCACTCCTGGTCCCCCACCATGTTCCTCCCTGCCCCCTAGTGGTCAGCATACGTTATAGAGAGCAAGCGAACTCCCGGTTGAACTTCCAAAGGGACAATTTGCATATTAGCCTTTTATTATATAGGCGGATACCATGTGCAGGGGTTTTAGTTGTACTTAATAGGAGGAATACAGAGAAATGAGTTCACTCCATTTTGACCTGGAAACAAAGAATGAATGTCATTTAGTCATCCGTAAGGGAAGACATCCCTTTCTAAATGTTCTCATATATAGGACCCACCAGAGACTGAATGTGCAAAAGATTTGTTTGGTGGCAGACTAACTTCTGACATGATCGCAGAACGACAAGGACATTCAAACTTCACCCAAATGCAAGAATTAAATTGGACTTCATCATCCATCAGGTAAAAACATTTTATTATATGTTTTTGATATTATAATTAAACATATAATTATTATTAGTTTCTAAGGTTTATAATTTATACATCTACCCAAATATAACTTATAATTCAGAAAATTATCTACCTTACTTCAAAATCTCATGCTAACTTTGTCACCCTTTGAAATACTCTTATAATTTTTATCATCAGAGGCTATGGTTAAAAATGTCATTAATCTCTTTTTAAGACCTTGTATTTCTCTTTTACAACCAAGCTTCTAAAGGTTAGAATATACTAGGTTTACTCCTCACATCATATCACCCTAATTACTGCAATCTAGCTTCATTCCTCTGACACTATTCTTATGAACATCATCACTCGTCTCCTGGTTAATAAATCCTTTTATAGCCTATCATTTTTCCTTATTCTGCACTAGTCACACACAGAATAAGGAAAAAAGAGAGGCAATAAAAGGATTTAATTTATGATAATGACCCCCAAATTTTTCCCAAACGTAGGCTCCACACTTGAATATTCAATTGCTTTCTAGGTAGTATCTAGAAAATATCCATGTACTAGAGGCCTGGTGTACAAAAATTTGTGCACTCGGGGGGAGGGGATTCCTAATCCTGGCTTGTGCCCTCTTGCAGTCTGGGACCACTCAGGGAATGTCCACCTGCTGGCTTAGGCCCACTCCCCAGGCGATTGGGCCTAAGCCGGCAGTCAGACATCTTTCTGGCAATCGGGCCTGAGCTGGCAGCCCGGGAGCCCTCAGGGGATGTCCACTTGCCAGTAGGGAGCAGGCCTAAGCTGCAGACAGACATCCTTAGTGCTGCTGAGGAGGCTGGAGAGGCTCCCACCACCACTGCTGTATTGGCAGCCGTCAGCCTGGTTTGTGGCTGAGCAGAGATCCCCCTGTGGGAGTGCACTGACCACCAGGGAGCAGCTCCTTCATTGAGTGTCTGCCCCCTGGTGGTCAGTGTGTGTCATAGTTACCAGTCATTCCCAGTGGTTCTGCTGTTAGGGTTAATTTTCATATTACCCTTTTATTATATAGGATTGTTGCCCATGCCAAAAATCTAAGAGTTCCTTCTCTCTCTCTCCTTTGTCCTTCATATTTAATTAATCACCATGTCCTGCAGAGTCTATGTCTTAAGTATGTGTCATAATTGCCCTCTTCTTTCCACTACCATTAGCCTAGGTTGGGAAAGAAACAATTTTAGAAACTTTTCTGACCTTTTCAGCAAGGTTTATCAGAACATGTTCCTTGTTAACATTGTTAAGTGGCTTTCCATTGTCTACATAATAAAATTTAAAATTCCATTGTACAACACAGAAAACCCTTTAATTACCTGTTTATTTTTATCTCTTGTAATCCTTACCTCTAGTGCCCTATAACTCTTTATGCTCCAGAAATTCTAAAATATTATAGTTCTTCAATCTCAATCATAAGATGATGTGTCATGTTTCTGCCTTTGCTTATGCCTGTTCCACTGCCTAGAACTCTCTCTTCTAATTTTCCTAACAAATGCCTACAAATTCTCCAAGTCTCATTTTTTTCTTTATTAATTAAGGTATTACATACGTGTCCTTATTCCCCCATTGCACCCTCACCCCCACCTCATGCCCTCACCCCCCTGGTCTGTGTACATTGGTTAGACTTATATGCATGCATAAAATCCTTCCATTGGTCTTACCCTTCGGTCCCCCTCACCTCCACCCTCCCCTACCTTCTCTCTGAGGTTTGACAGTCTGATCAATGCTTCTCTGTCTCTGGATCTGTTTTTGTTCATCAGTTTATGTTGTTCATATATTCCATAAATGAGTGAGATCATGTGATATTTATCTTTCTCTGACTGGCTTATTTTGCTTAGCATAATGCTCTCCAGTTCCATCCATGCTGTTGCAAATGGTAAGAATTCCTTCTTTTTTACCACAGTATAGTATTCCATTGTGTAGATGTACCACAGTTTTTTATTCCACTCATCTAATGATGGGCACTTAGGCTATTTCCAAATCTTAGCTATGGTGAATTGTGCTGCTATGAACATAGGGGTGCATATACCAAGTCTCATTTTAAGATCATTTTCCCCTGCAAAGTAATTCCTGACTTCCCCAAATATGCTTTCTCTTCCTAAAATGCCATCATACCTAACTCTGTTATAGCAATTTTTCTTCTTCATTTCAGTTTTCTGGATCCCACTCCTTGAGTGCAGAGGCAGTGTATTTTCATATTTGCTGTAACCTTTCCTAACATATTGTCTGCACTTAGGAAATAGTAATGAAAATATGTTGAATGAATAAAAGTTGTCATAATTATAATTTCAGGGTTTAGAGTTTGTTTAAAGAAGTGGGTAGCAAGGTTATTTAGCTTTATTCTCTTTCTCACAACTCAAAGGAGGGTGGAAGAGTTGTAAAGCATTCTGTTTAATCACCGAAACATTCTTACAACATGGAATGCAGTGAAAGTTTTCAGATCTCACAAAAAAGCATGCTGTCAAAGATTTCACTTGCTTTCACCTTTTCTTTTCCATTCCTAACCTCTTCTTGGCTTTTCATAAATAACCTATTTCACTCATATCCTCTGTAGTTTACAATCTGAAAATCTTATGATTTACCATATCAACTTCACTATGATTTCATCAACATGTGAATTTATAAAGAAATTGAAGATGTTAATTGCTTAAAGTTTCTTTTATGATAGTGTTATGTTATATAGACATTTTTTAACCTTTATTGTTCATATTATTACAGTTGTTCCTCTTTTCTGCCCCCATAGCTCCCCTCCTCCCAGTTCCCACCCCACCCTTTGCCCTTATCCCCACCCCCCCGTCCTCATCCATAAGTGTACGATTTTTGTCCAGTCTTTTTCCGCACTCCCAGCACCTCTTTCTCCCTGAAATTGTCAATCCACTCCCTTTCTATGCCCTTGATTCTATTCTACTCACCAATTTATTCTGTTCATCAGATTTTTTATTCACTTGATTTTTAGGTTCACTTGTTGATAGATATTTATTTGTTGTTCATAATTTTTATCTTTACTTTTTCTTCTTCCTCTTCTCAAAGGATACCTTTCAACATTTCATATAATATTTGTTGAGTGGTTATGAACTCCTTTAGCTTTTCCTTGTCTGTGAAGCTCTTTATCCGGCCTTCAATTCTGAATGATAGCTTTGCTGGGTAAAGTAATCTTGGTTGTAGGTTCTTGCTATTCATCACTTTGAATATTTCTTGCCACTCTCTTCTGGCCTGCATAGTTTCTATTGAGAAATCAGCTGATAGTCGTATGAGTACGCCCTTGTAGGTAACTAACTGTTTTTCTCTTGCTGCCTTTAAGATTCTCTCTTTGTCTTTTGCTCTTGGATTTTAATTATGTGTCTTGGTGTGGTCCTCCTTGGATTCCTTATTTGGGGTTCTCTGTGCTTCCTGGACTTGTAAAACCATTTCTTTCACCGGGTAGGGGAAATTTTCTGTCATCATTTCTTCAAATAGGTTTTCAATATCTTGCTCTCTCTCTTCTTCTGGCACCCTAAAATTCTGTTGTTGGTATGCTTGAAGTTTTCCCAGAGACTTCTTACACTATCTTCATATTTTTGGATTCTTTTTTCTTTTGCTTTTCCAGTTGGGAGTTTTTTGCTTCTCCATATTTCATATCTTTGACTTGATTCTTGCGATCCTCTAGTCTGCTGTTGGATCTATGTATACATTCTTTATTTCAGTCAGTGTATGCTTAATTTCTAGTTGGTCCTTTTTCATATCCTCGAGGGTCTCATTAAATTTATCAGCGGTTTCTCAAAAATTCTTGAAAAACCTTATAACCGTGGTTTTGAACTCTATATCCAGTCATTCACTTTCCTCCATTTCTGTCATTTGTGAGCTGTTTCTTTGTCTCCGCATTTTGGCTGCTTCCCTGCATCCATGGTGGGAGAACTTCTGTGTGGAGACAACCTTATGGGGCAAGACTTGCTTCAGTGGGGCTTTGGTGCCCATTGAGTCTGCCCCCTGAGTGTGTCCCTTTTGGATCTGAGGAGTTGTAATCTGGGTGGTCCTGCTCTGACCACTGGGTACACTGGCTCTTGGATTTCTAAGGAGATCTTGTTTTAGCTTCTGCCTGAGGTTTCCCAGCCTTTTATATGCAAAAACCACTGCTCGCAGCGTGGGTGGGGCAGGATCTCAGGGAATCAACAGGGCGGAGCAAGCAGACATGGCTGATTCTCAGCCCTGCCCTAAGAGGCACCTGGTCTCAGTGTCCCTCGGCACCACCGAGAGAAAGCCTTCTGGTGCCAGACAGTCCAGCTTCTCCCTGTATGAGTCTGGGTCCCCAGAAACTCACCCAGAATTGGAGTTCAGAGCCGTCGGGAGCTTGTGACTCCCTTTGGATTAAAAAAGACAACCGCGTCCTCAGTTGCCAGCCCTTTCCACAAGCCCTTTTCGTGTGCCTCTGTAACTGTGCACTTTACTTCCGCACCTCCTCTGAGTCTTCATCTCTTTCTAGTTGTAGAACTTCCACTCAGACAGCCTTCCTGTGAGTCTGGGTGGTGTCTGTTTTTTCTTTTCGTTGTGGTTTTGAAATGGTTGTGCAAGGCAGCAATTCCAGGTGTTTACCTATGCTGCCATCTGGTTTCGCTAGACATTTTTTAAAGTAATGAAATTCTATGTTATTTTTTTACATATGTACTCCTCCAAAAAATGTATTTATCTCATCACTGGACCCCATACAGTTTACATGAAGGCAATTGTTTTTATAGCATTTGTCAGATGAGATTTTTTAAAATGCTTTTGATGTTGCATATGACGGATTCACCTAAATAATTTCCCTAATAAAATTTTAACTGTATTAACTTTGTCTAAATTCAGAACCGTGGATTTGATTCCAAGTGAGCAATTTAGAAATGTGTGCAATGTGAATCTACAGAACAATAATCTTACCTCATTCAGTGGATTAATCTATCTGCCTAATGTGAAGGTAAATCACAAATTTTCTTTTAAAGTTTTCAGTGAAAGCTGTAACCTTCTTTACTTTGGATTAAAATGTATTTTCATATTATTAAAGAAAAACAATTCCTAAAGTTTTTTTCACCAAACAAGAAAAAGTATTACTTTCCAAGGTTGTTTTGGTTGACCTCAGTTTTATGTGATTGTCTTATAAGCAATAAATCTTACTCAGTATAGGAGATGGGGGTGGAAGGCTATCTCTCTAGTGAGTGGATATGGTATGATGCCGGAGGACACCGCAGTTCTCAAAGAAGCCTCCTGGCCTCCTGGCCTACAGCTTGACTGAGCCATTTTATGGTCTTTTAAACATAGGAAAATAGCAATTTCTCTAACTAAAGAGTTGTTTCATCTAAATCAGGCTTGGAGATATCAGTGCAGATTGAGAAAGTTAAACAGCTGCTTTCTTTTGTCTCCGTTATTTTGTTTTAAATGTAATTTCTCAGCATGTCAAGTAATTTTTTAAAAATTCAAAGCCAAGTCCAGACTATTTGCAATATAAAAATTTCTCATTTTAACACTGATATTATTAAATTATGTTGTACAGTCCAACCATTTTAATAGCTTTTGAGGTGCTAATTTAAAGCAAATATATAGCATCAGCATTTATTTTGTAAAGCCTGATTAATAAGGTATTCTTTTGCTAGGTCTTATGCCTCAACTATAATCACATTGAATCAATCATGCCCAGACTAAAGCCTCAGAATCACTTAACCAACAGACAAGCGCTCTACCAGAAAGTGTCTTCAAGTGGGTATGGACAGCAAGGAAACGCAAAAATAAATAGGTACTTTCCTTTTATTTTCACAATTAAATAAATTTGGTTGGGAATTTAAAAAACAATTGAGTCACATTAATGATAGCAGTAACATACATTTAGCTTATTTTAATACTTACTTAATAGCTACGTGCCAAAGATGAACTTCACAAATAAAAAGATACTCAAAATACTCCTTTGTCATTAAGTTTTCCTTGCTTCCTCCATTTCACAGTCATATGATAAAAAAAGAAAATGAAAAAACCTGTATGTTTAATGGTCTTGTGTATTTTTTAAAATTTAGATATAATTCACATATAACATTTACCCTCTATGTATAATTCAGTGATTATTTTAGTATATTCACAAAGTTACAGCCATCTAATTCCAGAACATTTCCAACTCCTCATAAAAGAACCCCTAACCTAAAATCATAGGCTTAGGTTTATTTTGTTTTGTTTTTGTTTCTAAA
This sequence comes from Murina feae, assembly GCA_004026665.1. NCBI lineage: Eukaryota > Metazoa > Chordata > Mammalia > Chiroptera > Vespertilionidae > Murina > Murina feae. Next base: position 11,651 of record PVJC01043403.1, read on the forward strand.
TTATTTATCTGGTTATTAATGCCCTGGCATCAACAGAAACAATGCATTATTAAGAAGATGCGAACATACCTCCTATTTTCCTACATTTTGGTAAAACACAAATATAAATTATATAAATTTTACCTTTTTCTAGAACTTCATCTGTCTCTAATCACATAGTAAGTAGTCTTTTGTGTCTGATTTATTTTGCTTAGCATAATTATTTTGAGATTTATCTTTTGTCACCACTGTCAGTGATTCATTTTTATTGTTGCATAGTATTCCATTATACAGATTATACGACAATTGTTTCTTCATTTATCATTGGTGAACATTTGAGTTGTCTCCAGTTTGAGGCCAATTTGATTAAAGTTTCTATAAATATTTAATTTATACACATCCTTTATACTTGGGGACTATTTATAGTAGTTTTACAGCTTTACTGAAGTACAGTGTACACACTATTCATTCATTTAAGTGTTTAAGTTTTACTAAATTTATAGAGTTGTGCAACTATTACCACAATACAGTTTTAGAACAATTCCATCACATTTCAAAAGGATCCTTCAGGTCCATTTGCAGTCAATTCCTTGTTCTACCTCTAGCTCCAGGAAAACACTATTTATTTTCTGTAGAGGTCTGTTTTCTAGACATTGCATATAAATGGAATCACATACTATATGGACTTTTACATCTGATGTCTTGCATTGAGCATATTGTTTTTGAGATTAATCCATGTTATAGTGTGTATTAGTAAGTGAACTTTTTATTGCAGAATATGTTGGGTATTCCATTGTATAGATATGCCACACTATATATATATTTTATATTTTGTTGATTTTTTACAGAGAGGGAGGGAGAGGGATAGAGAGTTAGAAACATTGATGAGAGAGAAACATCAATTAGCTGCCTCCTGCACACCTCCTACTGGGGATGTGCCCATAACCAAGGTACATGCCCTTGACCAGAATCAAACCTGAGAACTTTTAGTTCATAGGCTGATGCTCTATCCACTGAGCAAAACCAGTTAGGGCTATTTATCCATTCACAGGTTGATGGACATTTGGATTGTCCCCACTTTGGGAGTAGTATGAATAATGCTGATATAAACATTTGTGTAGATATATCTGTGTGCACTTACATTTTCACAAGAGGCCTGGTGCACGAAATTCATGCACGGGGTGGGGGGGTGCTGTCCCTCAGTCCAGCCTTCACCCTCTCCAATCTGGGGCCTCTCGGGGGATGTCCGACTGCTGGTTTAGACCCAATGGTATCACAATCTGGGACTGCTGGCTCCCAACCGCTTGCCTGCCTGCCTGCCAGCCTCATAACCCCCTAACCACTCCCCTGCAAGCCTAATTGATACCTAATTGCTCCCTGCCAACCCAATTGCCCCCAACTGCCCTTTTCTTCTGGCCCAGTCACCCCTAACTGCCCTCCCCTGCAGGCCTGGTCCCCCTCAACTGCCCTCCCCTGCAGGCCTGGTCACCCCCAACTGCCCTCCCCTGCAGGCCTAGTTGCACCCAACTGCCCTCCCCTGCCAGCCATCTTGTGTGAGGGCATGATGGTCAATTTGAACATTACCTCTTTATTATATAGGATTTCTCTTGGGTAGACACCTAGGAGTGAAGTTGATGCATTGTATAGTAATTTAACGTTTAACTTTTTAAGAAACTGCTGAACTATTTTCAAAATTGGTTGCAGCATTTTGCATTAACAATACTTTATGCGGATTCTGATTTCTCCATATCCTCACCAACACTTGCTATTGTCTGTATGTTTTATTAAAGCCACTCTAGTGGTTTTGAAGTGCAATTTCATTATAGTCTTAATTTGCATCTTTTTCATGACTAATGCTATTGAGCAGCTTTTTAAAAAAATATATTTTTTATTGATTTTTTACAGATAGGAAGCGAGAGGGTCAGAGAGAGTCAGAAACATCGATGAGAGAGAAACATCAACCATCTGCCTCCTGCCAACCTCGCACTGGGGATGTGCCCACAACCATGGCACATGCCCTTGACTGGAATTGAACCCAGGACCCTTCAGTCCACAGGCCGACGCTCCATCCACTGAGCCAAACTGGTTAGGGCTATTTAGCAGCTTTTATATGCTTACTAGAGGCCCGGTGCACAAAAATTTGTGCACTCGGCAGGGTCCCTCAGCCCGGCCTGTGCCCTCTAGCAAACTGGAATCCCTCAGGATATGTCCACCCACTGGCTTAGGCCCACTCCACGGGGGATCAGGCCTAAGCTTGCAGCCAGACATCCCTCTGGCAGCCTGGGGGCCCTCGGGGGATGTCCACTTGCTAGTGGGGAGCAGGGCTAAGCTGCAGTCAGACATCCTTAGCTCTGCTGAGGTGGCAGGAGAGGCTCCCACCACCACTGCTGTGTTGGCAGCAGGCAGCCTGGCTTGCGGCTGAGCAGAGCTCCCCCTGTAGGAGCGCACTGACCACCAGGAGTCATCTCCTGCATTGAGCGTCTGCCCCCTGGTGGTCAGTGTGTGTCATAATGACCAGTCATTCCGAGTGGTTCTGCTGTTAGGGTCAATTTGCATATTACCCTTTTATTATATAGGACTAGGGGCCCGGTGCACAAAAATTTGTGCACTCGGGGTGGAGGGAGTCCCTCAGCCCGGCCTGTGACCTCTCACAGTCTGGGACCCCTCAGTGGATATCCTATGATGGCCCCAGTCTGCCAGGCGCTTTCTGTGTGTGTGTGTGTGTGTGTGTGTGGCCACTGGGGACCTGCCCCCAGCCGCATCAGAGGCTCGGAGCAGTCCTCCTGTGTGTGTCTACCTGCTGGGGGCCTGCCCCCAGGCACACCGTGGAGGCTTGGAGCAGGCACCCCCTCTATGTTGATCTCTCAGACTCTTGCCCTCCCCTGCATGTTGTTCTCTTTTTTG
>PVJC01043404.1:0-14522 GCA_004026665.1 Murina feae
AGTAGCTCTACAACATCTTGATGGTGGTATTCTGTGGCCCAATGCAAAGCTGTCATCTTCAGCATATCCTTGGCATTCACATCTGCACCATTCTGTCACAGAAAAGTAATGTTTTCATATTGACACTGGTTACAGCAGCACAGGTGCAAGATCCCATCAGAGACTTTCCATAGATTACAATATTCAAATTTAGATCATGTTTAAAAAATATCAAAGGAAAAAACATTTCTCAAATTATCCTGAAGCTGATAGACACTAGGGCAAATGATAGCTCATTTAAAATAAGCATTATTTTCACTTATATCTTGTTGACTCTGTACAGTATTTATCTTGAATACTAAGTATTCTAAATTCCCTTCTCCATTGAAACTGCTCTTCTTAAAGATTATATATTTCTTTTAATGTTTAAATCTATAACCTCTTTTCAATATTTATTTTTTCAAATAGTGTTTACTAGGCATCTATAACATGACAAGCATTATTTAGGCTGTGGAGATACAGAAGTTGAGAAATTATCCTTTCCTGATAATGGGGAATTAGATATATTTTTAAATAATAAAATATAATACATGGTATAATGACATATGTCTAAATGTTTATGGGACCATAGAAGAAGAGATTTCTAATTGCTTCTACAGACAAGGCACTACTTGTACTAAGTTTTCAGAGGAGGAATTGCTCCTGTATCAGAGGAGGAAAATAAGTTCCCAAATGACCCAAAAAGCCTATGCCATGGCACAGAAATGTGAAATTCTTCTCTGCTTTATAAACTCTCTCTGCATTTCTTTCTCCTTTTTTTAATCCTCATTTAAGGACAATTAAAAGCTAATTGATTTTATTTATTGTTAAATATGTTTTTATTGAGCTCAGAGAGAGGAAGGGAGAGGGAGAGCTGCACTTTTTATTGCTTACTTTAGAATTCCCTGCCCTATGTCTTTTCTATAGTAATCTCTCAAAAACATTTAATTGGCATTCCCTAAAGGAATTTAAGTTTGATAGAAAATGATCACCTATGATCCTATTATGCAAAATCATTTATATGTGGGGCTTTCGAAAGAATGATAATACTCATTCCCTTCATAAGGCATATTTACAAAGTAGGAGGATTAAAGGTTTGGAATGGACCTTTCATTGTTTTCTTTATGTATTAAGTATTAATCAAAACAGAGTGAGGCAAAAGTATGTTTACAATTGTTCATATGGAAAATAATACAATAATTAATAAGTAATAATACAAGAATAAGCTCTGTGTTTCATGTACTCACAACTAGAAACCTACTTTTGACCCACCCTGTATAGCACTAAAGCCTTCTAAACTTCCTTTGAAAATTACATAAAAGTCCTTGGGAAATTAATATATTATTTTGTTCTAATTTTTTAAAACAATTTTATTTATTGATTTGAGAGAGGAAGCGAGAGGGAGAGAAAGAAAGAAACATTGATTTGTTGTCCTACTTATTTATGCATTCATTAGTTGATTCTTGTATGTGCCCTGGCCAGGGATCAAACCCACAACCTTGGTGTGTTGGGACAATGCTCTAACTAACTGAGCTACCTAACCAGGGCCTACAGCTTTTTATATAGAGTTGCTTGATGAGAAACACAATCTAAGATATAAAAAATTTATAATGTGGCATTCACTTGTAATTTTGTGTTATTTCTTTTTCTAAAGCTGGGGCCTCCACTTTGGTGAACAAGGATATGTTCGGATGGCAAGAAATAGCGGAAATCATTGTGGGATTGCTAGTTATGCCTCTTACCCAGAAATCTAGAGGATCTCTTCATTATATAACAAGTTAAGAAAGATGAAACACTTTCTCTTCAAATTTACCTGCAAAAACCAGTAGAAATACGTGTGTCATGTTCAATGTAAATATATAGTTTGACAATTCTACTTTTTTAACTTTGCAGATCTTGAAAAATTTTGCAAAGTAAAAATTAATAATGTATTATAGATATAACTGTATGAGAATTAGTCAACCTAACCCAATTTGTCACTGTCTTATTTTATCTCTGTCTTTTTATGTCCTCTGATATCCTTTTGTAACTTGATGGATTATGCTAAATAATTATCTGTTTTTTCAACTTAGTATCATTACCACATAACATTCTCTTCTTATTCTTAGGTAATATTATAATCTATCATGAAAATGTAAATTAAGGTATGCTGGTGAGGGGCTATGGCAACTTCAATGGAAGAAACTATTAAGTTATTAATGTGGCTCAGATTGTATCGTTGCACATAAAAGTATTCAATAAATGTTTTAAATGAAGTTAAAGTAGACAAATGCTTAAGAGACCGTCTGTTTTCACACACTTTGTAAGAATTATTTAATGACCAACAATTAATATACAAATTCAATTATTAGCAATTTCTCCAGGAACTTTTTGGAGCAAATAATTAAGTCAACTTGAATAAAATAACCAAACTGCATTTGCCTTAATACTTAATATTCCATTACTCATTTTTATCTAATTCAAATTGATCTTTCCTCACAATTGCTATAGATATGTAGATGGGTTCTGAAAAGGCAGCAAGAAACTTTAAATTTTATAAGCTCATGCCTACGACATAAAATGTGCGTGGGATGTCATTAGTATATCTTAAACTGATCTTAAAGTAATTTCACTATCTCTTAATCCCTCTCCATAAAGTACATTTTAAAGAACAAGAATTGCTAACTGCCCTAACTTGTTTGGCTCAGTGGATAGAGCGTCAGCCTGCGGACTGAAGGGTCCCAGGTTCGATTCCAGTCAAGGGTACATATCTTGGTTGCTGGCACATCCCTAGTAGGGGGTGCACAGGAGGCAGCGGATCGATGTTTCTCATCCATGTTTCTAACTCTCTATCCCTCTCCCTTCCTCTCTGCAAAAAATCAATAAAATATATTTTTAAAAAAAAGAATTGCTTAACTATAAAAACATGGTTATCCTATATAATAAAGAGCTAATATGCAAATGGTCATCATGCCCTCGTGCCTTAGCGCTGGGGCCAGGGACCTGAGGCTGGGCTGGGGGATCTGAGGCCGGGCCAGGGAACCTGAGGCCATGGCCCCCACCCTGCAGGGCTTGATGGGGGTGGGGCTGGCTGGGTCTGGGTCTCTCGTGATTTTGAGGCACATGCGGGTGGGCAGGGACTTGACTCTGAGTCCCGAAGTGTACCCCAAACTCTGACAGGAGGGAGATTTTCATATACATTTCATCTCTGTGCACAAATTTTGTGTACCAGGCTACTAGTACTAGATAACTATCATCAAATGTATAGAGAAACATTATAATTAAAAATTATTTAGTTAAGCTCTGGTCAGTGTGGCTCGATTGGTTGAGCGTTGCTCCATGCACCAAGAGGTTACAGGTTCAATTCAGAGTCAGGGCACATGTCCGAGTTCAGGCTCTGTCCCACACTGGGACATGAAGGGGACAGCTGATTAGTGTTTCTCTCTCTCTCCCTTTCCCTTCCCCTCTTTCTAAAATCAATAAAAACGTATTTTTTGAAAAATTATTTAGTTGAGTATTCTTTTTTTATTATTTAAATTCTTTATTGTTTAAAGTATTATATGTCTTGCCCTAACCAGTTTGGCTCAGTGGATAGAGCGTCAGCCTGCAGACTGAAAGGTCCTAGGTTCAATTCCGGTCAAGGGCATGTACCTTGGTTGCGGTCACATTCCCAATAGGGGGTGTGCAAGAGGCAGCTGATTGATGTTTCTCTCCCTCCGATGTTTCTAACTCTCTATCCCTCTCCCTTCCTCTCTGTAAAAAATCAATAAAATATATTTAAAAATAAATAAATAAAGTATTATATGTCTTCTGAGTATTCTTTCGTTTTTATTTTGCCCACACTTTTTCAAGCACCATAAATGGAATAAAAATATGGGTTCTTTACCTTTGTCAGTCTAATAAAGCCTATGGACACCTTCTCAGAATAATGTTCTTAAGTGCATAAAATAAAATATGTAGGATTACAAAGGAAGCTAATTATTAAAATGTTAAAATATAAATTTGTGCTATAGTAACATACTGTACATGCTTCTTTATAAATGCATTAAATAACAAGAGTTAATAACTATCTTAAATTTGAAGTAGTGATGAGCATCTTTGAAGATAATCTGCAAAAACTGTAAGGTGATATAAAAATATCTGAGTTTTCTTTTGGTTGTAAAATTATAAGTATTGCTAATATTATGGTTTATGAACTACATAAAAGAAATGCTAACTTTCAGTTAGAGGTTAGGCCTATATGTTCATGTAGACTAATGTCACCTCAATAAAATTTAAAATAAAATATAAAATAAATAAATTAGAGGTTAGTGAAAATAAAGATGTAATTTTTTGCCTATCCAGTGTATCTCAGCGGTTGAGTATTAACCTATGAACCAGGAGGTCACGATGATTAGATTCCAAGTCGGGGCACATGCTGGGGGTTATGGACTCCATCCCCAGGAGGGGTTGTGCAGGAGGTAGCCCATCAAGTCTCTATCATCATTGATTTTCTATCTCTCTCTCCCTCTCCCTTCCTCTCTGAAATCAGTAAACATACACACACATATTTAAGAAAAAAACAAAAAACTTGTATGCATTTTTCCTGTTAATCTGTCTCTGTCTTTAAACTGTAGCCAATGACCGACCGTAAGAAGAAGGTAGAGAGGGAATTATCCCTCCCCTACAGCATTATTCTCATTCTATGATTCACAGATGGGCATTTACGGTTTCATATTTTTGTGGTTTTTTTCCCCTATAGTTATTAATGACTCAAAATAAATTGAATATGAAGCACCATACCATAAATTTAACATGTCGTCATTAGGGGTTTGGCTCCCCCTCTGCCAACACGGAAATTAGTTGTGATTGGGGCAAATCAATTTTACTTGAATAGGTTTTCTCATCTCTAACACAGGAGTCGTATGTGTTGGGACATAGTAAGACTAAGGTAGGAGACTGTGACAGCGAATGTGAAATCTCTTTATAAACTTGAAGTGTGTGAGAAATATAAACCACAATAATTATTAAACCAGGAGATTTTCACTATTTTTGACCCTGAAAACAGGGTTCTAGTCTCCATTCATACCCTATTTGATTCTGGGCAAATCTTTTCATATATGGAGTCACTGTTTTCTAACTGATAATACAGACATATTAAGATTATGAATAATTCTGATATGTTTACCCTGTCTAAACCAATTTATTTGGACATATAACAATCTGCAAACTAAGAAGTCTGTACTGCTAGACAATCTCAAATTACCTACCAGCTCTAATTTTATTATTTTGTTTCTAAATGAGACATTAATGATATTCTAAGCTATCTGCTGTCCCCAGGTATATGGCACAGGAGAAATACCTTAAGTCGGAAACTGCTAGAGCAAACTGGTTTCCCCGAAGTCACGTGAGACTGTAAGGTAGTAACGCACGATATGGTAGAGTCAATAATAAAATCGAAGAAAACAATCCGAGATTACTATGATTAAATTAAATGGAGGTTGAGGACACTTTGGTCACTGCAGGAAATCTGTGCATATCGGCACAGTTTTGCACATGCGCTTACTTAACCTTCCCTTCGGGCATCTGGCTTTTCTGGTTGAGATGCGGCACCAGGTTCTTGGGCTTCCCAGCCTGCCTTGCGCTACTTTTGGCGGGAAAGCTGACCTCGATGGGGGTCAAAAGGCTACTGTCGCGCTTCTTCCGGGCAACCGTTGAAGGAAAGCGCATGCGCATTGGACAAAGAGCGTGCTGCGTGGCGTCGCTCGCCTCCTCGCGTCGCTCTCCTCGTCGCCGGTGCCTGGCCCTCAGATGTTATGTAATATATATGTTTGTGTCTGTTTTTCTTTATTAATTTTATTCGTAGTCGTAATATTTGCTTTTAAATCTCTTTTTCCTGTCACCGGCTGCTTACTTTTAAGTTTCTTAGAGTCTTAATGGCGAAACGGGGGAATGTATACCTAGTTAGAGGTCGTTGGAAGTAGGCTGACTCGCGTCCCCCAGGCCTCATCAGGATAACTTTAAATGTCTGCAGTAAACAGACTCTGCTATGAACTTTTCTAGTTGAATTGTCTGATGAAGAAAAATGAAATTGGGACCGAAAGATGGAAACATCAAAATAACAAAGTTATAATTGAGATACCAGAAACAGTAAAAACAAACAAAAAATGTCGGCTATTTTCTGTTTTCCTGTTCGTCCTTTCCGTCCAGAGCCGTGCTCAAGCTCGGCAAAGGGAAGTCACCCGGTTCCCTTATTTTGAAACTACAAATATAAAACAAAAATTGAAAGATTATTGTACCGGGTTTAGCAGGGGCAGTTTTTCATTGTCCAGTACCTACCTGTATAATGTTGTTAATGCTGGAATGCTATGAAGTGAAGAAAAATAGAAGATTATGCTTTTTTAAAAAAGCCTGGTAGCCCTGGCCGGCGCTCGGGGGTGAGAGCGGCGACCCGCGCACGGCAGGGACCGCATGGCAGGGATCCCGGTCAAGGGCGCGTCCCGTCCCGGGGGAGGCCAGCAAGCGCCATGTCTGTCAGTCTCTCTCTCTCTCTCTCTCTCTCTCTCTCTGTCTCTCTCTCTCTCTCCTTCTCCCCCTCCTTGCTTCAATTCTACTTAAAAATCTGTGGAACACCCCCTAAAAAAGGTCTTTGAAAGAGCTTTCTTAACCCATTTATATCAGGCTTGCTAGTAAAATGGCTTAAAAATTAGGACAAGAAGGGCAAAATGAATGTTTTTGAAGATTCCATTTTAAGTAAAGGAATCCTCTCATTTAGTCACATACCATTCTTCTTGCCTTTATAGGTCGTAAACTAGAAAAGGGTAAAAATAAGGGCTGACGTTAAAGGTTGTGTTTGTATCACAAGGTTGAATTAAAGAAAATACTTCCTCAGAAGATGGCCACTGCACAGCTGCAGGGAACACCCATGGTATGAGTTGGTGGTTTTTTTTTTGCATTTTAATACATTTTAATTTAACTAATTTTATCGTGTCTTAAAGTCTCAACTGCCTTTATATTTGAAAATTAGAGCCCGCCGTTTGAGGGTTTAGTGATATCAGAAAACTCCATGTTTTGAGAAATGGAGATTTTTTTTGCTAAACTGTTTTGAATGAATGGAGAATCCTGTTGGATGTTGGATGCCTCGCTGTCCATGGCCGGCTCAAGGTCAGTTCACATTGGGTGCGAATGCATGTGATCCTGTTGCTCTGATGAAATTACCATCCATAGCGTCCACTCCTAGAAAACGATGTTCAGAGATAAGAGTGCCATCTTTGCACAGGCCTCGCCTGCACAGTGTTTTCTGTCTGCACAGCGAGTGCTTTTCATGTCGCTGTGAGGCTGCTGCCTGCGAGCACCTTCTCATCGCAGAAGCCACACCGCCTTCTGGGGACGATTATCTACAAGGGCTAGGGATTCCTGGGGAGAGCACCGTGCAAGATTAGGTCCACTGCAAGGAAGACTTTCTTTTAATAAGTGAAATATCTCGTTTCCCCTTGAATGTAGAGTGCGTTGGTGTTTCCCAACAAGATACTGACTGAGCAGCGCTCTTTGATGCTAGTGAAGAGGCTCCTAGCGATTTCCGTGTCCTGCATCACGTATTTGAGAGGAATATTTCCAGAATGTGCTTATGGATCAAGATATCTAGATGGTAATATCATGTTTATTTTAAAACTTCCTTTAAACATAGTTCTTTTTATATGGGCTTGCTCTAAAACTATAATTTTTTTACTTAGAGATTTTGTTTTTTTAATAACAGCTTTATTGAGATACAATTCACACACACCTGACAAGTCACTCATTTAAATTGCACAATTGAGTGGTTTTCAGATGTTCAAAGGGTTATGCAACTGTCACCACTGTCAATTTTAGTAAATTTTCATTGCTCCCAAAGAAGCTCCATGTCCACTAAGTCACTCTCACCTCCCTCAGCTTCCCAGTCCTAAGCAACCATCAGCCTGCTTCCTATCTCTATGGGTTTTCCTATTCTGGACATTTCATATAATTGCAATCATACAATATGGGGCCCTTTGTGACTCGCTTATTTCACTTAGCATAATGTTTTCAAAGCTCATCCATATTGTAGCATGAATTGGTACTTTATTCTTTTTTATTGATGAACTAGGAGCCCGGTGCACAATATATTGTGCACTTGGTGGTCCCTCAGCCTGGCCTGTACCCGCCCACCCTGCGGCCGGCCACACGCCCATCGCGCCCCGTCCACCCCACACACCCCGAGGCCGGCTGCCCCACCGCCTGAACCACACCCACCTCCATGGTTGCACTGCCAGCCTCCATCTTGGCTGAGTTAATTTGCATACAGCCACTCTGATTGGCTGGTGGGTGTGGCTTAAGCATACCAGAGAAACAGTCAATTTTAATATTACGCTTTTATTAGATTAGATGACACTCCTTTATATGGTCCTGTCACAGTATATTTATCCATTCATCAGTTGATGAATATTGGGGTTGTTTCCACTTTTTGGCTATTATAAAATAATGTCACTTTGTGTACAAGTTTTTATGTGGACATCTAAGTTGTTTTTTAAAAATATATTCAATATCTTTGATTAACATAAATTTTTTCCTCAGTTTCTCAAGTATAATTTTACCTGGCATTACTCTTACAATGATGAAGTAAATAGTATATTATTTATAGCTTCATACAGTGGTAGTGAATGTTCTTGTGTAAAAATACCTAACAGCCAGTTTATATATTATATTTCACAGCACATAATATGTATGCAAGATTGTGCCTAATGTTGTGTATCAACTATGTGCTGTGTGATATATAAAGCACTATGTTTTGTATGATATTTTGCAATTCACATTAAAGGCCTATGAGTTAGAAATTATCCCTATTTTTCAGAAAAAGAGCCTGAGGCTGAGAGATCTTCTCAGTTCTTTCCACTGTTTTAAATGTTCCTTCTTTGTAGGACTCTAACCAATTAACTTCTTGGCCTTTTACGAGTATTTTATTAGGATAAGGATCCATAGCAAATATTCTAAGACTCTTGGGTAACAATGCCATAAAAGCATTATGTGTAACTTTAAGTATTCTATAGCTTTTAAAAATGAAAAATTTCTACCTATCAACATGCACCTTAATCCTTATGCTACCATTTTATAATAAAGATAAAAATTGTTTATTTCCATATAATCTTTCTTCCTTTAATTATATTAATACTAATCATCTGAGAGTTCATTGACAAAAATATACTGACTAAGGGCCCAGTGCATGAATTTGTGCTCCTTGAAAGGAACTGAGGGCACAGGGACAAGTCTTGGCCCATCCTCCATGCCCCTGCCTGGCCCCTCCCACTGAGGCCCCCAGTCCCCTGTCTACCAACAGCTTCGCTCCCACCACTGCCACATGCTGATAGCACCAGCCCCGCTCCCACCTGCTGATGGCATGGAGCTATTGGGGCCGGTGGCAGCAGCAGGTGTGAGCAGGACCAGTGCCGTCAGTGGGTGTGAGTGGCGGCTGCTACCCTGATTGCCCCTCATGAGCAGGGGGAAGTGGAGAAGTCCTCAGGGACAATCTGGCCAGCAGCAGCCGCTTGTACTTGCTGATGGTGCCAAGCATTCGGGGCTGGCACTGGCTGCAGGTGCAAGTGGGGCTGTTGTCAGCAGCAGGTGCGAGAGGCGGCTGCAGACCCCTAATACCCCTCAGGAGCAGGGGAAAGTGGAGAAGCCCTGAGGGGCGATTGGAGCCGGCAGCTGCCACTCTCACCTGCTGACATGGTGAGCGATGGGGCCGGCACTGGGCACCAGCAGCGGGTGGGAGCATGACCGGTGCTGGCAGCAGGTGAGAGCACTGGACAGGACCGCAGCGCACGGGAGCAAAGAATTTTCAGTAACCACCAGAGATTTGCCCCAATGACAGACTGGCACCTGACCTTGGTCTGGTGCCCCTGCTCACCTGCTCTACCATCCCACTGTGGCCAATGCCTGCCAGGTTCTGTGCTCTGCCACCTGCTGCCAATGCCTGCCATGTTCTGTGTGCGCCCCCTGGTGGTCAGCACATGTCATAAGGACCGGTTGTTCGGTTTTTCCACCGTTGGGTCTATTTGCATATTAGCCTTTTATTATATAAGACTAGAGGCCTGATGCATGAAATTCGTGCAAGGGGTGTAACTGTGGCAGCTTGCCTTGGCCCTCACAGCCCCAGCTTCATCTGGAAGGTCATCCAGAAGAATATCTGGAAGGTCATTTGGCTGTCCAGTCTAATTAGCATATTACATTTTTATTATACTAGAGGCCCAGTGCACGACATTCATGCACTGGGGGGGGGGGGGGTTGCCCTCATCCTGGCCTGCACTCTTTTGTAGTCTGGGAGCCCTCATGGAATGTTCCCTGTGGGGAGCGGGCCTGAGCCACAGTCAGACATCCTTAGTGCGCTGTGGAGGTGGGAAAGGCTTCCACCACCACTGCTGCACTTGCCAGCCCAACTTGTGGCTGAACGGCACTCCTCCTGTGGGAGCACACTGACTACCAGGGGTTAGCTCCTGCATTGAGCACCTACCCCCTGGTGGTCAGTGCACATCATAGTGACTGTTTGTTTCATCATACAGTCGATTTTCGTATTACCCTTTTATTATGTAGGATTTTTATAGATAATACACAGCTGAAGAACATAATCTTCACTTTAAATTTCTAGTTGTTTACTAATCTTAAGTAGCTCTAAATTTATATTATAATTTTTATGTTTAGATCTTTGTGTCAAAATTCTGAGAGAAGATAAAAGTTGTCCAGGAGCTTCACAGTTAGTGAGTTGGTAAGTAAAATAATACCTAACAATAGGATTTTTTTTTATTAAATCACATTTTTTATACCTTGGATACATTTCAGTGTTTAACCCAATTTTAGCAAGTCCCCCTTTAACCTTGGATACTATTTTTGCAGGTCTTTGGATTTTTGCATTAAATATTTCCTTTATTTTATGCTCCATGTGAGCTTCATTTTCCTGTTATTATTCCCAACAAATAGTAGGTCAGATATTTTACTTGTTATTTTTTAAAATATATTATTTATTGATTTCAGAGAGGAAGGGAGAGGAAGAGAGATATAGAAACATCAGTGATGAGAGAGAACCATTGATTGGCTGCCTCCTGCACACCCCACACTGGGGATCGAGCCTGAAGCCCAGGAATGTGCCCTGACTGGCAATGGAACCATGACCTCCTGGTTCACAGGTTAATGCTCAACCACTGAGCCACGCTGGCCAAGCTGAGTCAGATATTTTATATCTTCCCTTCCCTCCATATCATCATTTTATATTCCTGCCAGTTTGTTTTTATTATTTTAAACTAGTTAATAAGACAGGAGCTTTAATAAGAAAATTTTATATTATTTAGTCATTAGATAGTAAGGAGATTTATTAAAAGAATTATTTTCTGGAAATACAGTCAATCTAAAAATGAATCCTTGATTATTTTTTTAGGATGCGAGGATGCTATGATGCTTTACAGAGAAAATATGTAAGTTAATATCTCTTTATACTTTTTTCCACAATTTATTCTACAAATGTAACATTAATTACCATGTAGTAAAACATTAAATTAAGCTAACTTGAGCACAGGCCAGTTCAAATTACTGAAAAGCCTAAACATTTGAGTATTTTAAAGACCAATATTTCTCTCATTTAAAGCTAATAGAATTACCATATCACAGATTTTTGCCAAGACAGTTGTGGTTGTTAACACTCATTAACATACATATTAATTTACAAAAACAATGAATTAAAAGATCTTTAAATAGTTTATGATACCTAACAGCTGGTGTGGTTCAGTGGTTGAGCATAGACCTATGAACCAGGAGGTCATGGTTCACTTCCCAGTCAGGGCACATGCCAGGGATTGTGGACTCAATCCCCAGGAGGGGTTGTGCAGGAGGCAGCCCATCAGTGATTCTCTCTCATCATTGATGTTTCTATGTCTCTCCTCTCCCTTCCTCTCTGAAATAAATAAAAATACATTTTTAAAAATAAATAAATAAAATAGTTTATTCATTTGTTTCACATGCCTTCTCTACTCTTATTTATACTAATAATTTAATAATTTCTTCATGAGCATTCAAAAATAAATTTCCATTAGTCTAAGTTATATTGTCACAAATTCTGAATTAGTGAAATTTTAATTAATAAAGTTTTACTATAGACCATGAGCCTTTTGTATAGTTAGCATATATTTATATCAACATATACAAAGAAGTGAAATAAAATTGTGAGAAAGGTAAAATTTTATCTATGGTCACTAATCTCCCTCATTAAGGCATTCAATATTTAATATTTATTAAATATTGAGTGCCTACTGTGTGCTAAACACATATTCTGGGTAGGAGCTGGGTAAGCTAACAGTGGTCAAATAGTCAAGCAAGTCAGATAAGTGCAATTAAAATTTTTAGGAAAAAAATGTGGCAAATGAAAGGTAAGGTAACTTTAGATGGGGTGGTCAGAGGAACTATGTGAGGAGGTGGGATTTAGCTGAGACTTAAATGAGCATAAACCAGGCAGGCATTGATATTAGGGAGAGAATATTCCTAGCAGAGCAGCAAATTCAGAGCTGGAGGGGAGTTTGAAGAGTTCAAGGAACAAAAAGGCCACTATGATTGGAGTGCAATGAACAGTGTAGAGTGGCAGGAGATGAGCTTGGAGAGAGAAGGAAGGCAGGAGCATTCACAGCTATGTAGGTAAAGAGTTTGGATTTTACTTTAGGTGCAGATAAAAATCATTTGAAATTTTTGAGTAGAAATGTAACTTTATTTGATTTATATATTAAATTAGAAATCACTCTGGCTGCTATTTAGAGAATATACTATAGAAGTAGAATAAGATTGAAATTAAGGAGAATAGCACTTTGATCTATTATTACAGTACTGGTGAAACAAACAAGCAAAATGGTGGCTTAGACCAGGATAACAGAAGAAGAGAAAGAAAAAGAAGAAGAGATTTAGGTTATGTTTCATAGTAGAATTGATTGGACTTGGTTGTAGATTGGTTCTAGAGTATTAGCAAAAGATCTAAATCAAGGATGACTCAGATTTTGGCATATTACTTGAGTGAATGATTTCCTGTGTTTCTCTGTTCTGTGGTCTCAAAAGCCTCTTCTCTTTATTAAATGACCAGAGCCCTGCATTCTGTATTTTTTCTTCTTTCAAAGTTAGTTTTCACATTGGAAAAATTTAATGTGTTCTTTCAAAATAAGTATTTTCCTTGTAACTGGCAGTAATGTTCCTGTTTGCTTAAGCAAATAACATGAATTTCATCCTTCAGTAAGTCAACTAGAAATAAATGTTTTAGGGAATAGAGAAAGACATGTAAAGTATATATTGCTCTATATGCATCATATGAAGTCTATTTTCTGCAAGATTATTTCTTACTAGGAATAAATTTTGAAATAGAACAGAATTTTTATGATACATCATGATAAAACATTTTATACAATAAAAGTAAGATTTTTGTTCTTTGTTGTATTTCAGCTAAGGATTGTTGTTCTAGCTGTAAGTATTTTTAAATTATATGTTGTTGTTTTTTAAAGACAGTAAAATTCTACCTTGCTTAATTAAGTAATACTAAAACCATCAATTATGTCACTTTATTCAAATAACTGATCTATTCAATGGGGGAAAAGTATCAAATTAATATTATAGGGGGTTGTTTTGTATTTTATTTTCCTGAGTTCATGTAATAGTTTAGTCTAAACAACTAATTTACTTCTCCTTAAATACTTAGCCTTGTTTCACTCAATTGTAAATTATTTTAAAATAGGTATACACCAACCCAGAAGACCCTCAGGTAACTCTACTTAAGTTAGTAAAGATGTGTAAGTCCTCTAATATCTAAAAAATAACTTAAATTATAATATAATACCTTATGCTTTTTTAAAATTTATCTTTATTGTTCAGATTATTACAGTTGTTCCTCTATTTTTCCCACATAGCTCCCCTCCTCCCATTTCCCACCCCACCCTCTGTCCACCCCCACTGTCCTCATCCATAGGTGTACGATCATTGTCCATTCTCTTCCCGCACCCCCAACACCTTTTACCCCCGAAAATTGTCAGTCCACTCCCTTTCTATGCCTCTGATTCTATTCTATTCACCAGTTTATTCTGTTCATCAGATTTTTTATTCACTTGATTTTTAGGTTCACTTGTTGATAAATATGTATTTGTTGTTCATAATTTTTATCTTTACTTTTTCTTCATCTTCTTCTCAAAGGATACCTTTCAGCATTTCATATAATACTGGTTGGGTGGTGATGAACTCCTTTAGCTTTTTCTTGTCTGTGAAGCTCTTTATCTGACCTTCAATTCTGAATGATAGCCTTGCTGGGTAAAGTAATTTTGGTTGTAGGTTCTTGCTATTCATCACTTTGAATATTTCTTGCCACTCCCTTCTGGCCTGCAAAGTTTCTGTTGAGAAATCAGCTGATAGTCGTATGGGTTCCCCCTTGTAGGTAACTAACTGCTTTTCTCTTGCAGCTTTTAAGATTCTCTCCTTGTCTTTTGCTCTTGGCATTTTAATAATGATGTGTCTTGGTGTGGTCC
>PVJC01043405.1:0-14533 GCA_004026665.1 Murina feae
CTCACATCCAGGCTGGCCACATCCCAATGGGGTGAGGGACCCCACTGGGGGGCTTGGCCAGCCTGCAAACAGCCATCAGCCCCTCACCCAGGCTGGCCAGGTACCCCAGTAGGGGCCCAAAACCTGAAGGGACTGTGGGCAGCCTGAAAATGACCCTCAGGCTCACATCCAGGCTGGCCACATCCCAATGGGGTGAGGGTCCACACTGGGGGGCTTGGCCAGCCTGCAGACAGCCATCAGCCCCTCACCCAGGCTGGCCAGGTACACCAGTAGGGGCCCCAAACCTGAAAAGGCTGTGGGCAGCCTGAAAACTGCCCTCAGCCCCTCACCCAGGCTGGCCACACCCCAATGGGGTGAGGGTCCACACTGGGGGGCTTGGCCAGCCTGCAAACAGCCATCAGCCCCTCACCCAGGCTGACCAGGCACACCAGCAGGTGGACATCCCCAGAGGGGTCCCAGACTGCGAAAGGGCACTGGTAGGGCTGAGGGACCTCCCGAATGCACAAATTTTTGTGCACCGGGCCCCTAGTCTCATAATAAAGAGAAACGTGCAAATACCTAATAAAGGATAAATTATAGCACCTTTTATACATACACTGAAAAAGAGCTCAAGAATTGTGTGACGGGGTTGGGGGTAATTAGAAAAAATATTAGAAAAAAGGGATTAGAATTATTAGAAAAATTTGGAAACCAATCTACAATTATTCATACACATAAATAGTGGTAATTAAATGGTAGCTGCAGCACACATCATAGTCACATCCTTCATTTAAAAATTTTTTATTATAACATGTTCAAACATTTGAAGGAAAACAATGATCTCTTAAAAGCATTTTATGTACTTAACAGTTCCAAAACAACTTCTTGGAACAGTTTCAAACTTCTATAACCTTGGTGATTATAGGGTGTGTCATAGAAAGCATTAATTATATCTAGCAAATACATGAAAGTTCCTTGAGCAGCTACCAGAGAGGAGCTACAATTAATAATGATGATAGCTACCATTTAATGAACACCTGCTAGATGTCAAGCAGTTTATATGCAAGCAGGAAAAAACCCCACTTTATTGGAAAGGATAATGAAACTAAATAAGCTAATTAATTTGTCCAAGGTAACATATACGTCATTAAGTGGCAGAATTGATTTTCAAACCCAGATCTGACTATCTCCAAACCCCATATTCCACTATGCAATGCTGCCTCTCCAAAGAATATTCATTTTCTATGCATCCAGCTACCTGAAGCAGATATTACATAATCTGTCATTATTTTTTTTGGATCCTGGCAGGCAATGCTTATGCATGACTACTGAATATATGTATTTATTCATTCATAAAACACTTAATGTGGCTTATTATGCACATAGGCCTATAAGAGATAAATAAAACAATCTCAATTTGAAGAGTTCACAGTAAGTAGAAGAGAAACACAAATAACTTTTATGACAACATAAAAAGTTTTATGATTTAAATATATAAAAAGATGCTAAAGAAATACAAGAAGGATTGGCACCTAATCCAGACGAGAAGATAGAGACCTAATGTCAGGTCAGCAGAGGATAGTTAACATAAAGCAAACAGCTTCTTTTAAGATCTATCATTAATTACTGAAAGAGAAATAGAGATGGCCAGGCAGACAGGCACACTTTGACTGACTGCAAAGTCTTTTATGGACTTTTGTAATTGTGTGTTAAAAACCCAGTTACCCAGCCTGACATACCTACAGAAGCAGTGAATTTACTTAAGTGCTGTTAGAAAAAAACAGATGCTGCCAGCCCTTGGCAGCAGAAACCACCACTGAATTATATGTTTCAGCCTTTACCTTTAAATACAAGTCTAATTATATGATAGAATATGGGAGCTGTTTTATATTTTGAAACCTGAACTTATGCAGTCATGGGACCTATATGACTTTCTAGGAGAAAGTCAATCAGTGTTTCTGTCTCTTTAAATAGACAGACAATAGGTAGATAAATACGAAGATCTAGAAATATACACACACACACACACACACACACACACTGAGTGGCCAGATTATTATGATCACCCATCAGTATTTCATTGGGCCACCTTTTTGCCTTTAATACTGCAGCAATTCGTCTTGGCATTGACTCCACGAGATGTTGAAAGGTGATGCGAGGAATCTGACACCATGCCTGATGACTAGCACTGTCCAGTCCTGTGAGATTTAATGGTTGTGGAACTAGCTGCCTGATGGCTCTTTTAACTTCGTCCCACAAATGCTCAATTGGATTGAGATCTGGTGATTGTAGGGGCCACCTAAGCAAGGAAAAGTCTCCCTCACATTCTTGAAACCACTCCTGCACAATACGAGCACCATGGCATGGCACATTGTCTTGTTGGAAGAAGCCATCTCCATTGGGATATGCCATCAACATGAGAGGATGAACTTGATCAGCAATGATACTTAGGTATGTTGTGCTACTCAGGTGTTTATAATGGTCTGGCCCTCTAGCAACTTCTGTGCAAAATTATAGCTAATTTGTCTACAAATGTCAGGTGGTCATACTCTGGCCACTCTGTGTGTGTGTGTATAATCTACCCTTTTTTTTCATTTAGTTATTATAGCAAAATATAAATATATATAAAAATAGAAAAATGGGTAAAGATGTCAAGAAGATCCTATAAAATAAAATTTTGTTTGAAGGGACATGTTACCCAGCCTAATAGACCTCAAGATGCAGGACTGACTCAACAAAACCAAAAACCCCACCTCTCTCCTAAATGAAGCTTTCCTCAGTCTTTCCTGAAATTAGTGATTCTCACATGTCCAAAACAGTGGATTATTTATTACCAGAGACCCGGTGCACAAAATTCGTGCACTCGGGGAGGGGCGGGTCCCTCAGCCTGGATTGCGAGAGGGTGCAGGCCAGGCTAAGGAACCCCACTGGTGCATGATCGGGGCCAGGGAGGCACGTGGGAGGTTGGCCAGGGAGGGACTGTAGGAGGGCTCCAGGGTATGTCCAGCCCATCTCACTCAATTCCAATCGCCCAGACCTCAGCAGCAAGCTAACTTACCAGTTGAAGAGTCTGCTCCCTGGCAAGTCAGTGCACGTCATAGCGACTGGTCGACTAGTCAACTGTCTGCTCCCTGGTAGTCAGTGCATGTCATATAGCAAGTGACTGAGCAGCTTTAGCATATCATTAGCATATTATGCTTTGATTGGTTGAATGGACAACCGGACGACCAGACACTTAGGATATTAGGATTTTATTTTATAGGACTAGAGGCCCAATGCATGAAAATTCATGCACTGGCGGGGGGGTCCCTCAGCCCAGCCTGCCCCCTCTCACTGTCCAGGAGCCCTCAGGGGTGGAAGGTGACATGGTGATCGGGAAAGGTGACACCCCCATCACTCTTCTGCTGCTGCCACTGCCAGCAGCACAAGCCTGGGCCAGCCCTGGTTACCTGAGTCTCGGGCAGCCACCATCGAGGCCTGATTGTGCCTTAGGCTGGCCCTGGGCAGCTGGGGGGCTTAAGGGACTGGGGGACTCTGGAGGCAGGTGCATGGAGCGGCCGCATGCCTGCCACCCCAGTGGGACTGAGGGGACTGGGCACCGCCATCTTGTGGCTATGAACGCTGCCATCTTTGAGGGCATGGCAGCCAATTAGCATATTCCCTCCTTATTGGCTGTGGGCACCACCATCTTTGCAATGGTGTGAGGGTCAATTAGCATATTCCCTCTATTAAATAGGAGGATAGCTTTTTCATGGATGTCTGCCATGAACCTTGCTACTTTACCCTTCTCCCCAATTGAGATATATATAATGAAATCTTTCGCAATCTCCTCTTTCTCTCCTCTGTCTTCAAATATCTTTATTATTTTTTTCAATCCATCAGAGGATATCTTTCCATTGATTTTTAAAGAAAATGAAAGAGAGAGAGAGAAAAGACAGAGATAAATATTGATGTGAGAGAAATATTGGTTGCCTTCTGCAGGAGCCCAGACCAGGGAGGAGCCTGCAACTGAGGTACAGGTAGGTACCCTTGACAGGAATCAAACCAGGACCCTTTAGTCCATAGGCTGACACTATCCACTGAGCCAAACCGGCTAGGGCTTCAAATACCTTTAACTAACTGCCCAATACCAGAGACAATGGAACAAATGCTTTCAGGAAATCCTTGTTCCTCTGAGGTTATATTTCTTAAAACTCTCTTCATCCATCACCAGCTGACTGATGATCACTAAACTCAGTTTTCCTCTGCATTTCAAGTTCTGCCATCATTTTAGCTGATTTCCACATCCAAGTGGTTGACCAGTCTAAGCAACAATTTAGTCTCACAATTCCCTGGCCCCTTCAATTTCAATAATCTTGACTTACACTCATTTCCAGACATCCATTTCTATAGCCATAGCTTGAAACTGTACCATTCTGGAAAGGTTTTAAACTGAAATGTTCCATTTTTATGTGAAAAGTTGTATACCAAGTTGTTAATAGTGGCTAACTTGATTAAGTCAAATTATTTGTGTTCTAAATGCTCACTTTTTCCAGTGGGAAATGCTGCTTTTGTCATAAGGAGAAAAAACACACACAAGAGAAACTTTATCACTCTGATGACAACTTCCTATTCTTTCAAGTCTCTAAACCCCTTATAGTCAGAAAACTGTTTTTCCGCCTCATGAAGACCTAAATCTTGACCCCTTCCCACTGGGTTAGGTACCCTTTCTCTATGCAATCATTGCATTCAGTGCTTACTTCTATCATATACATATTACACTGTATCATAAATATTTGTTTATCTTTTCCTTTAGATTCCAAGTTCCATATCAAGTATGGGATCAAGTAACATATTTTAGAATTATGTACCTTCAATATCTAGTACAGTGAGACCAACTTGAACAAAAACAGGTTTAATACTGGAACAGCATTGATCAATGAGTAAAGCTTGTTCAAATTCTGTCACTTAACTTTTTATAGGACCTTAAGAAAGTCAGCTAAATTCTGTGACTCTCAGTTTTCTTACCTATAAAATGGGGTGATAATCCTTGTCCTATCCACTTCATAGAGTATCAGGATGCTTAAGTAATATAAAAATGTTAGGGATAAGAATTAGCATTGTTCAGACTGACTAAACCACGTGACCTCCTTTTCTAGAACTGCTTTCCTTGGTTCACTGGTATTAGCTATGTTATTGCTATTTGACATTAATAGTTTCAGAGCTGACTAACCATTAATTGCTCAATTGTTTGCCCTTCAGTTCCCCTAAAGAAGATAAGGCACAGTCAAGGATATTTGTTGTCCTGATACCATACCCATTCCTTTTAGAAGCATACAATTGTTCAAACATGTAGAAAGGCCTCTCAAATGCTTTTTTGGGAGAATGTTTAAGGTACTTTAATTCTTTATGTCCCCGCCAACTCAAAGGAAGGAAAGAGGAACTTACCTGCACATTAGGAATCACTGGAATTTTTAAAGTATTCCAAAGCCCAGGCCACACCTGTTATGAACTGAATTGTGTCTTCCCAAATTCATATATTGAAGCCTAGCCCTCCATGTGATGGTGACTGTATTCAGAGATAGTACCTTACAGATGTAATTAAGTGTAAATGAGATCATAAGGGAGAGGCTCTAATTTGATAGAGATGGTGTCCTTATAAGAAGAGGAAGAGTCCTAGCTGGTTTGGCTCAATGGATATTATCCGATAGAGCTTCGGCCTATGGAGTGAAGGGTCCGGGTCAAGGGCATATGCTGGGGCTGCAGGCTTCACACCAGTAGGGGGCATGCAGGAGGCAACCAGCCAATCATTGATTATCTCTCATCATTGATGTTTCTCTCTCTCTCCCCCTCTCCCTTCCTCTCTGAAATAAAAAATATATTAAAAAAAATAAATTCAGAAGAGGAAGAGATACCAGACAGCTCTCTCTAGATATATACAGAGTAAAGACCATGTGAAGAAACAGTGATCAGGCACTTTCATCTTGGACTTCTAGCCTCCAGAAGTATAAGAAAATAAATTCCTGTTCCCCTAAAGAACTCAACTTTAAGCCACCCACTCTCTGGTATTTTTTTATAGCAACACAAGCAGACTAATCCAACATCTTAAACCAATTAAATCAGTATATTTTGGAGTGGGACACAAATATTAATATTTTGGAAGCTCCCAGATGATTTAAAATTTGTTCAGCGAAGTTTGGGAATTAATGCCTTATTTCATTTCAACTTTGAATTGTGATGCACCTAAGCTTTTCTTTGCTGTTATTAGATTTGTAAAAAAATAAGAAGAACCAAAATAACAATGATTTATACAACCACACACACACACACACACACACACACACACACACACACACAAAAAAAAAAAAAAAAAAAAAAAAAAAAAAAAAAAAACCTGCCTCAAAAGTCATCTGGAAAGGTGTTACTCTTGAAATATCCTGAGTATAGCTGACTTCCCCTGAAGTCCAATTCAGTTTTGCAGAGGATCCAGGCAGTATAGATTGCATTTCTGTGTGAGAAGAAATGGTGACAAAACAGAACAGTTTGGACAAGCACCAGAATTTCTGAAATTGTTTATTAAACTTAAGAGCCAAGAAGGCTTTTCCCTGATGAAAAGATTATCTGCAAAATTTAAAGTATGACTGGAAATAGCTATGCATCAGCAAATTGCTTGAACATTTTGAATTACATTATGGGGTTAAGACATTTAATCTCATGTTTTCAATTTTTCACATTTGCTAAATCATTTGTATTTTCAGTTACTTTCCACAAGGTCATATCCAATGCCAGAAATCTTCAGAGTTCTGATATTCTTGTATTTTTTAAATAAATTCCTTCATTATTTAATAAACACAAATGCAGCAAGTGAGCTTATTTAGAAGCAAAAGTGGAAAAATTCAAGAATGATCCTCTCAGCCACTTATTATTATAGTATGTTATTATTTAACTAGAGGCCCATTGCAGGAAGATTCCTGCAAGAATAGGGCTTCCTGAGCCGGAACGAAGCAGAAAAGGGAGCGCTCCCTTCTCCACTGCCTCGCTTCCTCCCATCTCTGCTGCCTCAGCTCCCTCCCTTCTCTGCCCCTTTGCTCCCTTCTGTCTCCACAATCTCTGCTGTCTCACTACCTCCTGTCTCCACTGCCTAGATCCCTCCCTTCTCTGCCGTTCGCTCTCTTCTGCAGCACTTGGCTTCTTTCTAGGCTGTCCTCAGTCTTCGCTCTGCCATCTTGGCTGGGTTAATTTGTATATTGTCGCTCTGATTGGCTGGTGGACGTGGTTTGGATGGTGGGTGTAGCTTGGGTGTCTCAGAGTGAGGGTTAATTTGCATATTACTATTTTATTAGATAAGGTATTTTTTTAACAAAGAAAAGCAAATCTTGTTACTTTAATTTATAAATTAACCACCTGGTGTATTTACATGTGTTGACTCAATTATATTTCCACAAGGCATCAGTGAGTCCTTGGGTCATCATCAAAAAAGAGTACCTCAAAGTATGTACCACCCTTCTTCCTCTCTGACACTCATATTACAAAAGGAAAAAAACAAATTTCCCATTTTATAAAATGCCATCCTTATTTCCTCTCTACAGTAGTATTATAAAGAACTAACTATAAATACAGATATCTCAGTCTCCACAAGTTCTACCTTGTGAGGTTGACAATGATATTATATAAGAACTCAACTTTAAGAATGTAATAACAGCCTGGCCGGCATGGCTCAGTGGTTGAGCATCAACCTATGAACCAGGAAGCCATGGTTTGATTCCGTCAGGGCACATACTCAAGTTGGAGCTTGACCGCCAGTAGGGGGTGTGCAGGAGGCAGCCCACTCAATGATTCTCTCTCATCATCTCTCTGTCCTCCCTTTCTCTCTGAAATCCATATATATTTTTTAAAAATATAACAATAAAATATATCCCAAAACAACACAACTTTCTCCTAAAGCATTCATACTATATATCTCATAAATTTTAATCATCTCAAAAAGTATGGATATTAACCCAGCCAGTTTGTCTTAGTGGTTGAGTGTCAACTTTCAACTAGGAGTTCACAGTCTGATTCCCAATCAAGACACATGTCCAGGTTGTGGGCTCAATCCTCAGGATGGGGTGTGCAGGAGGAGCCAAGCAATGATTTTTTTCTCATCATTGGTGTTCCTATCTCTCCTCCTTTCCATTTGAAATCAGTAAAAATATATTTTAAAAAATTTAAAGGACTTTACCATGATCAAGTTCTAACTATCAATCTTAATGGGTAGTATTTTTCTTGCCATTAGTTTGCTTTTCAAATATAATTCAGTCACAAAGCCCAGGATAATATGGCAGCAAGGTTATGCTACACTGAAGTTTAATGAACTTGGCACTGAACCAGGATACCTTAATCTTTACCACTTACGGACTTTCCAACCTAAGGTAATCCCTTTTTTTATGTGATTTTATAACTTTCTGTGAAATAAGAAAAATATTGTTCCCAAATCCTATTTCTCTTTGAAGGAGTAATACAGCAGAATGGGGAAAACATGTAGATGTGTGGGGGAAAAGCCTTGTCAATAACTTGGACTCCTCCAGAAATCTTAATAACAATCCTATATAATAAAAGCCTAATATGCTAAGTGTCCGACTATTCAACCAGTCACTATGATGCTCACTGACCACCAGGGGGCAGATGCTCCAACTGGTAGGTTAGCTTGCGGCTGGGGTCTGGCTGATGGAGAATGGGTGAGATGGACCTGACATGCCCTGGATCCCTCCCATAGTCCCTCCCTGGTGGGGTCCCTCGGCTTGGCCTATGCCCTCTCACAATCCAGGACCTCTCCAGGGATGTTGGAGAGCCAGTTTTGGCCCGATTCCCACAGGCCCGGCCGAGGGACACCACCAGTGCATGAATCTGTGCACCAGGCCTCTAGTTTTAAATAAAATATGTGATTATTTGGGAGGGAAATCAATTTCAGTTGCCTTATCTCATACACACACACACACACACACACACAATCAAGATGACTGACAAAAGAATTAAATAAAAGCCTTGTATTTCAAGCATATATTGAAATCTCACCTTCCCAAACGTAAAATGATAAACAAATATTTTTAAATTTTAATAAGTATACAATTATAGTAAAAAAAAAAAGAAGTGAGAAATCTTTATAGACCAGACATGGAAAGGTATTCCCTCATCTTCTGGAAGAAAAAAGAGAGGATTCCACAATGGTAAGTAAGGACCAAAGATGCATCCTTTTTTGGGGGCCTGGACTAAAAAAAACCAATAGGGCTGATAATGCAACACCTGTAAGTTTAAGAATAAGAGCCACACAAGCCATGCATAGGAGATCTGATAACCAAAACAAAAACAAAGACCAGACATATGCTGCCTGCTTACCTAAGGGTTGGTTAAAGACAAGTAATGATAGTGGCAGCATCAGTGATGCAGAATGAGGGCCATAAAGTCATGTCATATAAGTGGGGATGAGACTCAGAATTATATAATCTATTAAGATGCAAGAGCTTTGTATCTTAACCCCCACAAGCAAAATTTAATCTTATAACATACAATTAACAGTTGAAAGCAAAAATAATAACACTGTAAGGCAGAAATTATGACATTTGAAAATGCCCAAAACAGAGCAAAGAAAAATAATTTTGACAAAATTGTCATAATTTGAAGATCCTTTGATTGCCTACATAGAGGACCCAAGAGAATCTACAGATAAACAATCAAAAATTTAAAATACCACTTGTAATAACAAAAACTATAATAGGGATAAATGTAACAAAATTCACATAAAATCTTGACTATTTCTCAATAGTGAGGTACAATTAGATAACCTTAATAGGGAAAGGAGTAAAGAAATATTAAGGAAGCAAAAGAAGACAAATTCATTTATTTTAACTCATTTGACCTTCACTTAATCTTCTCTTCATAAAATCTTGTCAGATCTGGCAGTAAGAGACTTAGAACATATCAAAAGTTTGAAGATTAAGTATGGATTTACAGGGTAACCAATGACCTGTGAGTCCACAAACTCTTCTTTACTTCTAAATATGAAGCCAAGATAAATCTGTTTCCCGGTCTCTGAAACAGAAATGGTGATAATACTTACGTCTGACCTACCTTTCAAGAATGAATGAGATCATGTCTACAAAATGAGCTCCTGAAGGAAAAAGTGTTAGATATGTACTGCACTTAGAGTTGTTGATCTTGGAAAATATAAAATTATAATAGCTTTTTAATCTTTGAATATGAGAATCTCAGATTTAAAAACTAAAAAATAAGTCAGGCATCCAAGAGTTCACCATTGTGAGTTTCTCACTCAATGTTGAACAAGCCTGGATCTGTCAATCCAATGTACAAGAAGCACCACTCCTCATTTCCTTTCCCTAAAAATTAACAAAGACTATAAACAAAACTAAACTTTTTTAAAAAATAGGCTCCATGATGCCAAAAGGGTGAAGTACAGGATAAAAGCAAAAACTGAACTATCATAACCATATATCAACAACAAAGCTATCTCCCCTATTTACAAGGGCTGTTAATTATTATTAGTGTTTTGAATAATAATAATAATAAAGGCCATACATTTTCTGACTTGAGACAAACACTAGAATATTTTTTAAATAAATGCCAAACTGCATTTTAGTAAAAAGTTAAATTATGCAAATAAATGTGGAAATTAGATGTTTATTTTATTTTTTAAACATATTTTTATTGATTTCAGAGAGGAAGGGAGAGGGGAGAAAAAGACAGAAACATCAATGATGACAGAATCATTGATCGGTTGCCACCTGCACACCCTCTACTGGGGATCAAACCTGCAACCTGGACATGTGCCCTTGACCAAAATCAAACCCAGGAACCTTCAGTCCACAGGTCAATGCTCTATCCACTTAGCAAAACAGACTAGGGCTTGAGGAGATATTTAAAAATATAGATGTGGTAATGGGGGGTGGGGGGTAGGGTGTGGAATATAGGGGAGATAAATGGTGATGGAAGGAGGCTTGACATGGGGTGGTGAACACACAATACAGTGTACAGTTGATGTGGTGTGGAATTGTATACCTAAAATCTGTATAATTTAGTTAATCAGTGTCACCGCAGTAAATTCAATAAAAAGGAAAAATGAGATAAAATCAATCAAAATAATATGAATAGAAGAGGCAAGAAAGAAACAACAAAATAGAGACCCATATATATGGCTTTTTTCGTATTCCCCATCTCATCATTTTCTTCCCCTCTTTCTTTTCATCTTTTCTTCACCAGAGTAAGGACAAGATAGGAAGTAGCTTCTAGACCTGGGCAAAAAGGGCAAACTAAAACCATCATGTTTCACCAAACAGATATTTATGATAGAAGTAGTTCTACATAAATGGATAAACATATAAATAAATTAACATATAAATGGATTTCTATATAGACAAGTATATAATGCAGCATAATCTATACACATAAAAGGCTAAGTGACCATCTGTCCATCTGACCATCTGGTATACATGATGCACACTGGCAATCTATAATAATAAAAGGGTAATATGCTAATTAGAATGAACATCCTTATGGGCATCATTCCAGACATCCTTCCAGATAAAGCCAGGGCTGGAGCGAAGCCTGGGTCCCAGATACCAGATGGAAGCTGGTACTAGTAGCTGGGGGAAGGAAGGCCTACTCTTACACAAATTTTCATGCATCGGGCCTCTAGTATTTATCTAATGTAAAAAAGAGTAATATGCTAATTATGCCACGCCACTATATCCCAAGCCACACCCACCAGCCAATCAGAGTGACTATATGCAAATTAGACCAACCAAGATGGCGGCCAGCAGCCACAGAACTAGAGCAAACGGGAGGCTTCACTGCCCCGGCAATGGAGGAAGCTGCCTGCCTAGGCTGGCTGTGGCCTCTGCTCAAGGCAAAACGTTTCAATTATAGAAGATAAATAAACCCCAGTTACCTGCTTCCAGCCAGCCTTGCTAGGAGCTTGGGTGGCTGGGGCTGTGGCCAGCCTACAAACAGCCATCAGCCCCTCACCCAGGCTGGTCAGGCACTTCAGCAGGGACCCCCACCCTGAAGGGGCTGTGGCCAGCCTGCAAACACTCATCAGCCCCTCACCCAGGCTGGCCAGGCACCTAGCAGGGACCCCTATCCTGAAGGGGGTGTGGCCAGTCTGAAAACAGCCCTCAGCCCCTCACCCACGTTGGCCAGGCACTCTGGCGGAACCCCCACCCCAATCCAGGGCACCCTTCAGGGCAAACCAGCCGGCCCCCACCCATGCACCAGGCCTCTATCCTATATAATAAAAGGGTAATAATGCAAATTGACCCTAACAGCAGAATGACTGGAAATGACTGGTCACTATGACACACATTGACCAGCAGGGGGCAGATGCTCAATGCAGGAGCTGCCACTGGTGGTCAGTGCACTCCCACAGGGGGAGCTCTGCTCAGCCACAAGCCAGGCTGATGGCTGCCAGTACAGTGGTGGTGGTGGGAGCCTCTCCTGCCTCCTCAGCAGTGCTAAGGATGTTCAACTGCAGCTTAGGCCTGCTCCCTGCTGGCAAGTGGACATCCCCCGAGGGCTCCGGGCTGCCAGAGAGATGTCTGACTGCCAGCTTAGGCCTGATCGCCCAGGGAATAGGCCTAACCCAGCAAGTGGACATCCCCCGAGGGTTCCCAGACTTCGAGAGGGCACAGGCCGGGCTGAGGGACCCCCCCAAATGCACAAATTTTTGTGCACCAGGCCTCTAGTATTAGTATAAAATAATGAGAATTTTTAAACACAAGAAATTTATCTCAATGGGCATCATCCTTCAAATTATAGAAGATTATTCTAATTGACAGAGTACCTCAAATCTGGTTGGAGGTATTTTATTCTAATAAGCAATCAGGAGGAACATAAAGCTATTTTAATTAATTTATAATTTAATAAATAATAATTCTATAGTATAAAAAGCAGAATTAACAAAAAAATCAATTTGATTAGATAATGGAAGCCAAAAAAGTCAAAACTTGAAGCCTGTAGAATTATGAGAATGTTAGTGCTATATCACGGAAAGAAATGCAGATATTATACAGTAATTAGTTTTCAAGAAAATAAACCCCTTTTTAGGCATGTCACACATGATTTTTCAGAGGAACTTTCAAATGGAGTAATAGTCTAATTGACAATAAAAGCCAGAATAGAAATATTAAGTAATATTTAGTAATAGAAAGGCAAAAAAAATGTTTCATTAGCATAGAAATGATCGTTAAAGCCTCAAAAGTATTAAAGCTATCTGAAGTAAATGTAGAATAATGATGCAGAATAATGAAGGGAAGAAAGAGAGGAAGGGAGAGAAAAAAAAGCATTAAATTTATGGGAGAAACATTGATTGGCTGCCTCCCGCACGAGCCCCAACCTGTGATGGAACCCACAACCCAGATACCTGCCCTGACTAGGAACTGAACTTTCAACTCTTTGGTATATAGGACAACGCTCCAACCAAATGAGCCACCCAACCAGGGCCATTGATTGATTCTTGTATGTGCCCTGACCAGGGATCGAACCCACAACCTTGGTGATTCTGTGCTAACCAACTGAGTTACGTGGGCAGGGCCTAGGGAAATATATTCTAAGTTACCAAATAAGCACCTTGAACATATGTACCTCCATAATAGTACTTATAGCATTGTATTTTATTTTCAGAGCTACCTCTCCCTATGACTTCCTTGTGACAAGATGTTCAATAAAGGTTTACTGGGTAAAAGTATAACTAGTTAGGGACCAAAGAAAAAAGAAAACAAAAAAAAAAGAACACATACCATTAAAGAGTAGGGAAATAGGGAGGTTTTCTTGGTTATTATTTATTAATCCAGCATAAGTAAAACACCCAGAAATATGAGCCTGTTTGTATAGGAATTGATCTGAAGTATTCCAGATCGAGAGAAAAAGTACCCTGATACAACCCTGATAGAATAGATAGAAAAGTAAAGGGGAGAAACAAGATGGCGGCATAGGGTAGACACCGTATATGCAGCTGTGAACAACTATTTCAGAAAAACCACGAAAAGAACACACGGACACCACTCGCACCCACAGGACGGCTGGCTGAGTGAAAACCCTACAACCAGAGAAGAGTCTGAGACTCAGAGCAGCAGCGGAAGCAAAGTACAGAGGTACGGAGGCGCGCGCACAGGCTCGGGGAAGGGCTGGTACCGGAGGTCGCGGTTCTTTTCCAAAACGGAGAGAGCCACAAATCCCCAGCGGCTCTGAACTCCAGCTCCAGACGAGTTTCGGAGGTCCCACAGACACCCAGAGACTAGCATCAGAAGGAAATCCAAAACGGGTTTCTCTCAGCGTTGCTTACAGCAAATATCGTGGGACACAGAGACCTGGCGTCTCTCAGCGTAAGGCTGAGAAGCGCCATAGCTGTTTGCTCCGCCCCGCCCGGCGAACTCCCCGAGGCCCCGCCCCTCCCAAGTGCGTAAGAGGCTTCTGCAGCAACGCCTCCTTAAAGATACAGGAACCAGCCCCACCCAGTGGCCAGAGAGGGACTAACCTAAACAAAACAGATCCTCAAGGAACACACCCGGGGCAGATGCAGTGAGCA
>PVJC01043406.1:0-14524 GCA_004026665.1 Murina feae
ACTTTGCACTTGCCAGTCCCTTTCCCTGCCTTCTTTGTCCTCACATTTTTTGTGGCTCTGTTTTGTCATTTGGATTTCAGCCCCAGCAATATTCCCTCTCTGAGAGCATGAGAGTGCAGACTCCTAGGGAATGGCATTATCCTGCTATATTTTCTCATAGTGTTTGTTCTCTGAAATTACATAGCATTTATTTATTTGTTTGCATGTTTATTGCCTGACTCCTCTCACTGGAATATTAAGCTCCATAAAGCAGGAATGCCTTGCCTATCTGATTCACTGTTTTATTCCCCAGCACCTGGAACACTGGCTCACGTTAGGTATTTGTTGTTTCATGAATTAATGAAGGAATGAACAATTAAAAGTATTTTGTTGCTATTGAAATTTCAACATGTTGATATTAAAAGCCAAGTTTATTTGCAAACATTTATCTAACCAAACTACCAATCTGTACAATAATAATATTTGTGTGTGTGTGTGTTTGCTGGTTTGAGATAAGGTTCTTTGGGCTACAATTCATAAATCAAGGAAAGGAAAGCCATGGTAGAAAAAGAAACATTCTTCTTAAACTTTTGCCAGTTTTATAGAAACTAATTTTATTGGGGTAGAGTTTGTGGGTTTTTGACTTACCTGCATAGGTGCCTTTTTCTCCTAATGTCTTTTTAGCAG
The DNA here is from genome assembly GCA_004026665.1 of Murina feae. Lineage (NCBI taxonomy): Eukaryota > Metazoa > Chordata > Mammalia > Chiroptera > Vespertilionidae > Murina > Murina feae. The sequence goes on from PVJC01043406.1 coordinate 667, forward strand.
TTCCCTTGAGCCATGCAGACGTTTACCTTTGACTCAGGCAAAAATGCGATTGGAAACCTTCCCTTTTTACGTATAGGCACCTACAATGCAGTGGTTTATTTCTTGGTTAGAAGCACCAGTTTGGAGAGAGCTCATGCAACCTTTACGAGCTGCCTGCTCTAATGCACTGAGGATCTTTCTGGAGTGAAAGGCAAAGGTAGCTGCTCTGAATTCTGATGCAGCCTCCTGAGAAGGGTTCTCACATCTGTTATGTATGAAGGTCCCAATGAAAAAGAAAATGAGGAAGAAAAAGCATGTGATCTTTAATGTAGGTCAGGTCCCTTAGAACACAAGCTCTCATTTCAGTTCTCATAACAAGGTTATAAAGCCGTATTGGCCCATACACAGAATGAGAAATGAAGAATAGAAGGTTGACTTGGTCAGAATCATCCCACTGGTATATGGCAGAGCTGGAGAGTCGAGTTTGTGATATTTCCATTGGATTACTGTCTCATTCTTAGTGAAACTCCATCCATCACCATCCACTCTCCTGGGTAAGATGTCTCTAGCGCTATACTTTTACATGAAAACTTTTTCCGTGTGTTGTGTGAGTCAAATTGTCTTCTTACATCAGAAGAACACCTCAGGGACCAATACATTATAAAGGACTAATGAGAAAAACAAAAGGGATAGTGCAAAATCTCAATACCACGCAAGCAGAAGATGCTCTATCTCAGAGGTGAGGAAATCCAGAGATGAAAATATTGCTTACATCACAGGACTGTGGCATTTTAGTCACCAGATCCAGGCAGGATATAATGTGCTAAAAATATGAGAGATCATCCACTGGGGTTTCACTAATGCACATACATATTATATTATTAGCCAGACAGTGGTAGTCATTGTTAAGTGAAGGACCTAATTCAGATGGAATATTCATGATCCTGTTTTGTCAATAGAGTAGAAAGTAATTTTGAGGGCGATATTCAGATATTCAGATGAGTGTACCTTCACCCCCTCTCCCCAGTGACCTAAAGGCAGTGAGAAGAGAAAGAAGGGTTGCTTGGGACAGTTCTCCCCACCCCCCCCCCCCCCCCCCCCCCCCCGCATCAGATTCTACCCTTAAATCCTACCCCTTCATTTCCTGTGCTCACTTTGCATCTTTTCCTCTGGAAATGAAGCGCCTAATTCTATCCTAGTACCTCTTCAAAAGACCAAGATGGTAAGATTTTTGTGCAGAATGAGTTCTGCATTTTATCACTAAGTGCACTGAAATTTCCTAACACACTTTGGGTAGTTCCCAGTAGGTGGTGCTCGACAGCAACTTTCTGGAAGAAGCATATCTTAAGCTTTTTAAAGATACTACTAAAGGGTTTTGAGTTTAGAGCCTTTTTGAAGATCAGAGCTTTGTAAAATATACATTTTGCCCATTCCCTGATTTAGTGCCCATTCATTCAGAAATCAGATTTCAAAGGTCGGAGGGAAAGTTTTTTTTGTTTTTGTTTTTTAATTTTTTTTAGTTTATTACCTTGCTTTCTTTAGTTTATAATTTATTTGTTAACTATAGTATCTTTCATGGCTCAGAAGGAAAAAACAAACCACAATCAGAGGAATTTCTCCCCGTTTTTTTTTTCTTTCTTTCTGCTCAGAGGATCCGATGTATTCCCCTCCTCTCTCCTCTGGTCACACTGTGCCGGGTGGGTTTCCTTTGGAGGTCATTTGTGTAGAGCTCAAAGGCCCTCTCTTGAAACAAGTATTTTTAGCAATGGTGGGCGGTGCCTATAAATGCCTTCCAACCCTTGATGTTCCTGAAGTTCAGCCTCATCACTATTTAAATAAAATGTAGGCACCTTGTGTACCATTGTTTCTATGAAAAATGAATTCTGAATCTCCCCTCTAGTAACTCGTTCATTTGTTATCCTGGGTCGTACAGGGGATTCTCTCAAGCCCTTACTCTCTGTTATTTTTCAACTGGTGGCCCATTGCACAAAGATTCCCACCATAGGCCTTCCTCCCCTGGCTGCCGGCACCGGTTTTCCTCCGGCACTCAGGACGCAGGCCTTTGGTACAGCTGCATCAGCGAGGCTTGGTTTCTCTGCTCAGGCTGCTCCCAGCCCTCCTGCCCTCCCTCCCTTTTTTCCAGCTCCTCAAGCAGAGGCTAGGGCTGGCTGGAAGCCTGGGTTGCCCCTGGTGACCCAGGCCCCCAGCCCCTCCTTGAGCGGAGTCCAGGGCCAGTGGGAAACTTGGCTTCTTCCATCGCTGGGCACAACCCAAGCCTCCTGCGCGCTCCAGCTCCATGGCCATTGCCATCTTCATTTGTCTTCACTCTTCCCTCCACACCTGAGTATGAAATTTGCATAGTCATTCTGATTGGCTGGTGGGCATAGTGGAGTGACACCAATTTGCATGTTTCTCTTTTATTAGTGTAGACTAGAGGCCTGGTACATAAAAATTTGTGCACTTGGGGGGCCCCTCAGCCTGGTCTGTGTCCTCTCGTAGTCTGGAACCCCTTGGGGGATGTCCACCTGCTGGCTTAGGCCCGCTCCTTGGGGGATCGGGCCTAAGCTGGCAGTCAGACATCCCTCTGGCAGCCCAGGAGCCCTCGGGGGATGTCCACTTGCCAGCGGGGAGCAGGCCTGAGCTGCAGTTGGACATCCTTAGTGCTGTTGAGGAGGCGAGAGAGGTTCCCACCACCATTGCTGTACTGGCAGCCATCAGCCTGGCTTGTGGCTGAGCAGAGCTCCCCCTGTGGGAGCACACTGACCACCAGGGGGAAGCTCCTGCATTGAGTGTCTGCCCCTAGTGGTCAGTGTGTGTCATAGTGACCAGTCATTCTCAGTTGTTCTGCTGTTAGGGTCAATTTGCATATTACCCTTTTATTATATAGGATAGAGGCGTGGTGCATGGGTGGGGGCTGGCTGGTTTGCCCTGAAGGGTATCCTGGATCATGGTGGGGTTCCCGCTGGGGTGCCTGGCCAGCCTGGGTGAAGGGCTGATGGCTGTTTGCAGGCTGACCAAGCCTCCCAGCAGGAACCCTCACCTCATGAGGGTGTGGCTATCCTGGATGAGGGGCTGATGGCTGTTTGCAGGCTAGCCAAGCCTCCCAGCAAGAACCCTCACCCCATGAGGGTGTGGCTATCCTGGGTGAGGGGCTGATGGCTGTTTGCAGGCTGGCCAAGGCCCCCAGCGACCCAAGCTCTCAGTGAGGCTGGCTAGAAGAGGGTATCTGGGGTTTATTTATCATCTATAGTTGAAACTTCATTGCCTTGAGCAGAGGCCAAGTCAGCCAGGGCAGGCAGGAAGCTTGGCTTCCTCCATTGCTGGGGCAACCAAGCTTCCTGCTTGTTCCAGTTCTTGGCTGCCAGCTGCCATCTTGGTTGGGTTAATTTGCATATAGTCACTCTAATTGGCTGGTGGGCATGGCTTGGGGTGTAGCAGAGTTACACCAATTTGCATGTTTCTCTTTTATTGGTGTAGATGGGCAAAAATGGGCAATTTCTTTCCCATGGCAAACCTTAGCTTCCTCCCTATCCAGGGCTTTGGGAATCTACTGTTCTCAAATCAAGTCTTAAAATCAAGTCTCCATTTGTGTCTATATCTTCTTGCAGTAATTGAATCATCCTACTTTTGGCAGGTGCACCCTCAAAATAAATTATAGTGCTTTAATCACAATTTTTTTTTCCATTCTGAAGGATATCTGGAGGGAAAAATTGAAGCAGAAAGGGCTAAGGTGCAGTTCAGGAGGTAGCAGAATCAAAGGAAAAATTCACTGAAAATCTTCTTTTAGAAACTATGGGTCATTTTTATCATCAGCTGATGTGACATACCATTCTTTCTATATTCAGGCCCCGTCTGGTCTAAGCACAGATGGGTTTATAGGTTGTGTCGCAAGTGTTTCTCAATGCCCACTGATCAGTCTGATCTTAGCACAAAGTATAAGCTGTTTGCCAAGTCACAGAGGGATGGAAATATGCTATTTTCATAATACATGGAAATAAGTACAAAAAGAAAATAAAGCTCTGTTAATAATAAGCTATTACTAGATATATACAAGAGTCATCGGCTGAGTATTATTTTTACTTCTATTTTTTTAGTGTTTCCTCCCAGAGAGTGTTCTGTTTAGATTTTTTTCATTCATTTATGCATTTGATAAATGTTTACTGAGCATCTTATACATGCCACGTGCTCATCTAGATAAGAGGCTGGCAAACTATGGTCTGTGGGTGAAATCCAGCCCACCACCTGTTGTTGTAAATAAAGTTTCATTGAAACACAGCCATGCTCATGTGTTTGCATATTATCTATGGCTGCTTTGGTGCAACAGTGGCAGAGTTGAGTAGTTGTGACAGAGCCTGTTGGACCTGCAATTCTCTTATGGGAAGACTTCAATTCTCGATAAGGAAGGTACAGTGTTCTGTGACCTTAATGAGATAATATTTTGGGGAGGAAGTGTGGTGCTGGAGAGATAATAAATAAGTGAACAATTAAAAAAAGTGCACTACTAAGTGTTATAAAGCAGGTAAAACAGAAAGGTGTACTAGGGAATGGGTCAGGGGCGAGGGAGCTACTTGAGGTGGAATGGTCAGGGCAGGGCTTCCTGAGGGTGTTACATGTGAACAGGTATAGCTGAGTGATGGGAGGGTATATATACAGAGACCTGGGAAGGGCCCTAGCTAGGGGGAAGAACCTGAGCAAAGGCCTCGTCTGGAATGAGGTTGGCATATTCGAAGCACGGAGAAAAGGTCCGTTTCTTTGGAGTAGAAACAGTGAGAGGAAGAGAGGTAGGAGAAGAAGTCAAGTAGAAGGTTAGGAGCTGGATCAGTGGGACGTCATAAGCCATGATCAGGCATTGGATTTTTTCTAAATACACTAGAAAGGCTTTGCATGGTTTGAAGCAAGGTAGTGACATGACCTGATGCATGTTTCCAAAGATCATTCTGGGTGTTAGGAAATGGGTTGGAGAGAGCAGGAGTGGAAACAAGAAACATCTCAGAGAGAGTGAAGGAAGCAGAGGTGGTGATGAGAAGTGGGTTACTCTGGGACACCTTTTGGAGTCACAGCCGATGGGGCATGCTAATGGATTAGGTGTGGAGTGGGAGGGAAAAGAGGACTGCAGGCGACTTAAGTTTTTGTATGGAGCAACCAAATAGAGGCGTGGTGCCTTTATGTAACTGGAGAAGACTATGGGTAGGACAAATTTGAATAGAGATGTGGATAAAGTGTTTTGTTTTAGGAAAATTAAGTTTGCGATGCTGGTTAGATAGCCAAGTGGAGATGTCAGGTATGCTATTGGTTATATACTTCTGATGTGATATCAAAATTGGAGTGGTATCAGAATTGTAAAATAAGAATTTTAGAGTCTGCAACATGTAGATGGTTTTCATAGCCATGGGAATGGAAGAGAGCCCCTAGGGCAGCGGTTCTCAACCTGTGGGTCACAGCCCCTTAGGTGGTTGATCGACTCTTGCACAGGGATCACCTAAGACCATCCTGCATATCAGATATTTACATTATGATTCATAACGGTAGCAACATTACAGTTATGAAGTAGCAACAAAAATAATTTTATGGTTGGGTCACAACATGAGGAACTGTATTTAAAGGGCCAGAAGGTTGAGAACCACTGTTCTAGGGAAATGAAAATACTGATAGAAAAGAGACCACCAAATAGGTATAAATGTTGCAAAGACATTCACACAGAATTGGAAAAGTATGAATTAGACCCAGATTCTAATATTTTCTCAGCCCCTTACCAGTCATGTAGCCTTGGTTATTTTATATCTTAGGTCAAAAAGCTTAAAAACCTAGGACTTTTAGCCTCTGATTTAAATGGTAATTGCATGCCAAATCATGTTCTTTAGCAGATCAGGAGTCCCTTCCACTTGGAGGAACAAAGCTCCCTGATCCTCGTGTGCTCTCACTTGAAATCATTTTTCAGCTTTGTGCATCAAGGAGCAGAAATGTTGGAGACCCAAGGTTTTGAAACTCTTGCTTGATCTAGCCAGAGCTGGCATCACAGAACACTTTCACAGGCTCCTAGCTTCCTGGCACCTTGTGCTGATAATATTGGACCAGTGGTGATGGTGTTGGTGGAAATGGTGGGTCTCTTTCCCCACTGGGTGCTGGGGTCTAGGTTCTTATGATATCTTAACAAAGAATTTTCTGAGATGTGGGAGGATGAGTGATTTTTATTTGCGTGAATTACCTCCCTCAGTGTCTAAAGTCCCATTTCCATTAATCCAGTTCTGGAGGAGGTACAGCCGGGGATTCAGCAGAGCTAGAAGCAAAGCCAGCATTCAGAGTTTCTGTTCCATGTTGAAATGGTCCGGCACAGCATAAAGCTAATTGCAGTCCATTAGTCCATTGTGTATGGTCCACCTGCCCTTGAGCCTTTGTGGGTGAATGCAGGGGAGCATGCCCCCTGCAACAGGAGAGCCAGGAGCCCAGTGCACAGAGAGTCAAGAGAGGAAACTCCTTTTGTTTAGGAGCTTAGGTAGCTCCAATCTTCCCACGCTAGCAGTGGCCATGACTATTCTGGCCAGTGACCTGTTCCCAGGTGTGACTGATGTGTAGGTACTTCTCCTATTTCACCCAGACTTTACTAGGCATGTGTCTGGCATACCTATACTATTTGGGATTCCCCCTGCTCCTTTCCGGTTAATTAATAACTGGATCATTAAAACAGTTTCAGTGATGCTTGCTTTGTATAGTGGATGTGAAGAGCAGCCAAATCTTCATGCAGGGAAGAACTATCTGTAGTCTCCACTTCAGAGCAGACTTTGAGGGTCTCAGGGCTCTGCACTTGACTGGAGTATCGCCAGGAGGCTTAGAATTGGGCAGTTCTCCAATAACTCTTGCCAGAATTTTCAAAGAGGCCCAGACACTGTCATCCTAAAGCTAGTGGATCTCTTCCCCCACTGCATCATTTGCTGACGTCCCTTAACTGGTCCCCATTTGAACCAGCCTAGGACGGTTGATCTCGGACCTTCTTAGACTTTGTAACCAAAGAGTGTGCCTTAATAGAGTGACTTAAGCAAGTGACTTTCCTTCTCGGAGCTTAGTCTCCCTCTCTGTGACATGCACATACTATTTATGGGTTAATGGAGATCACCTTGGTGAGAATGTTTAGCAGGGTCAGTACTGGTTTCTCCTCCTGTGGAGGACACTGCTGGGCTCTCCTTAACGTCTTCTGTCCTGATGACTTTGTGCGATGGTAGTAAGACGTGAGAACTGGGCCAGGCTTGGAGAGGAGGTCCCAGGTGATGAAAGACCATGCGAGAGCCAGTGAGAAAAGGGAGTTTTCTGCATCTAATTTACTAGTTATAGCATTTGTGATACTGTGATTTATAATAAATACATATTTAGTTTTTGTTTTTTTCCTGGCAAGGAGCTCTTAAAAACCTTGGGATTTCCTGTGATTAGAAGCATAAAAGTGTCTGTTATTATGTTAATGAGGTTACTTTTGTAAAGTATATTAGCATAAGCATTGGTTGCCTGGGGGCTCAACCAATGGATTAGAGAATTGAAATTTTCTGTCTACCCCTGATCTCCTGGGGGGTGGGGGGGGAGAGAGGCTAGAGATTTAGTTCAATCATATATCCTTTCGTCTCCCTGTTAATTAATGTCCTTTAATATCCTTTGTAATAAGCCAGTAATCTAAACTAATAAAAGCGTAATATTAAAATTAACCGTCTCTTCAGGATGGGTAAGCCACGCCCACCAGCCAATCAGAGCGGCTGTATGCAAATTAGCCCAGCCAAGATGGTGGAGGCTGCAGCCGGGGAGAAGCCACACAACGCATAGGCTGCAACCGTCGGGGGAGGAGCAGGGCACCAGCGATGGAGGCCTGAAATAGATCCCATTGCAGATTCCAGGTCGTGGGGCAGCCTCGGGGGTGGAGAGACTGAGCCAGCTCTGCCCCCAAGGCTGAGGCCTGGAAATAGGTGCAATCGGGGCACACAGCACCATGGAGGCGTGGCCTCCATGTGTGCTGTGTGTCCCTATGGGTTCCAGGTGGCTGGGCAGCCTCAGGGGCAGAGGGACATCCCCCGAGGGGTCCCAAACTGTGAGAGGGCACAGGCCAGGATGAGGAACCCCCCACCCCCGCCAAGTGCACAAATTTTTGTGCACTGGCCCCCTAGTTTAATGAGTAAATTAGTTTCCTGAGTTCTGTGAGCCGCTCTAGCAAACTAAATGAACCGAAGGAGGGGGTCCTGGGAACTTCTGACTTATGGCTGGTTAATCAGAAGCACAGGGAACAACCTGAACTTGTGATTGGCATCCAAAATGGGGGCAGTCTTGTGGGGCTGAGCTGGTCACCTGTGGTATTTGGCGCTGTCTTCAGGTGGATAATGTCAGAATTGAGTTGAATTGTAGGATACCCAGCTGGTGTCTGAGAATTGCTTGGTGTGTGGGGGAAAAACCTACACATCGGAATTAATGTCAGAATTGTATCATTAAAAACCACCTTACCTCCTTCAACCCAGCACAGACACTAAATATTAATTTAGACAAACTCTGTCTTTCATGCATTTCTTTTCTGTTGAGAAGGGAGTGTGGTATAAAGAAGCATCAGACATCAGGGGGAGAGCAGAACTGTGCTTCCAGCTTGGCTTGACCCAAGACTTGGAGCATCTATCAAGCTTCCCTAACTAGACAACAGGAGAGTTGTTAAATGTACTCAGACTTTGAAATGCTTATGATTCATCTTGAAATCTTATTAGAGTGAAGACTGTGATCAGTATCTTTGGAGTGGCATCTGAGATTCTTTATTTCTAACAAGTTCCCCATGATATTGATGTTGCTGCTTCAGAGACTACATTGAATAGCAATGATCTAGATTTCTTTGAGGTCTAAAATGCTATGATTTATGGTAGGGAATGTGGAAGGTCACCATTCATTCATTTATTCATTCAATAAATATTTATCTAGTGGTCATGATGGTTCCAGTCCTGTGCCAGACATCGGGGTTGTAGAAGTGAATGTGGCCCAATTCCACTGAACAGGTCATATTTTAGTCAAGGAGACAGACAGTGAAACAAACATTTTTAAAATCACTCTGTCTCAAATTTCTGAAAAAGCTCTTTCTTTCATTTCTTTAAATCCTTATCTATACTCTGGCTAAGTTCCTTTTATTCACACATCTTAGGCCACCTTAAATGATACGAAGTCTGAAAGCATTATTTTCCCTCATCGATCAAAGCAGTCACAGGGCCAACCTGGGTTTAAAGACAGAAAAAACAACTAAAAAAAAATATTGGTGAGCATCTTAAAAAAAAAAAAATAAAATAAAATATATATATATATATATATGAGAATTGGAGAAAGATAGAGAGTTAGAAACATAGATGAGAGAGAAATATCAATCAGCTGCCTCCTGCACACCCCCTACTGGGGATGTGCCCGAAACCAAGGTACATGCCCTTGACCGGAATTGAACCTGGGACCCTTGAGTCTGCAGGCGGATGCTCTATCCACTGAGCCAAACCAGTTAGGGCTTGGTGAGCATCTTTGGAAATTATTTACATACTTATTATATCTTGTCAAACAATAATTGTATCTTTGAGTTTGAACAAAGTTCAGGAAAGGGTATCTGCAAAACATCCAAGAAGTAAGTGGAGCTTTAAGTGTTTGATTCTTGATTATGAAGTCAATAAGCTCTGTGCTAATCAAGCTGGAGAAATATGAAGTTCTGCAGGAATTCTAGCTTGAAGGTCAATCATTTTATCAGTGGCTAAGTAAGTCAAGGTGTGAGGAAGCTGTAATGTCTTCCCCTTCTAATGCTTTCTAAATATACCAGCAAAAAATAAGAGGAAGAATCAGGTACAGGCTCATTTCTAGCTATCTATCATGTGTGGAAGCTTCAAGGTTAGATATGATGGAAAGCATTCAAAATAAATGGCTCAGACGTGTACAAGGTCTGCATCATTCAGAGTGACTGACTGTTCATTAATTAAACTCCTGCTTCAGAGATGGGGTAGGAGGGGAAGCAAATGAAGGGGTTGTGGCTGGAGATAAGAGCAGGGGCTTGGAGACAAGTCTACTTAGACCGTAAGTAGTACAAAAGGGTCAGGAAGGCTTTCCTGATTTTCAGCCTTGATTTGCCTATGCCGTTACAATGTGGGAAGAGAAAGGGGCCATCGCCAGTCAACCAGAGTTTTGGCTAAAGGGGGAGAGGGGAATATTTACCATTTCCAACTGCTCATGGCTACTTGAAAAGACTCTTTTTTAATGTCTATTCTAGAGAAGATGTCTATGAAAATATTCATAATCTTGCTTGTACTATTGTAAATTTTCTGGAGGAAGGCGTTAAGCATCAAACTTAGGGTGTCCTAAAATATTGGGACATTGAGCTAGAAATTTAAAAGTTTTATTGAGGAACAATGCCTTTGAAAGGGGAAAAGGGGGGACTGAACTGTGCAGAGAGAATCTAGACTGTAATGCTGAATTGGCAAAGCCTCTGCTAGCCCATGAGAATCTAGGGGGAGGGGGCGGGGGGGGGGCGGGACTGCCTTCAGAATGTCACGCCCTTGGCTTGAAAGTGGAGGCCAACCTGGAGAGAGCTTACAGCTTGAGATGTGTCAGCCAACCACATTCCTTCTAGCTGTTCCTTATTGCAAGGCTTGTGTTGAGTCTGCTGGGGAGGATCTAAGTGGTACTTCTCTGTGTCTGCCACATGTAATTTATCTTTCTCCAGTTTTTAAGAAAAGTTGTTTTTAAATCTGGATTGCAAAAGATGTTCAGTGCTACTGATTTTACCATTAGCTACTTGGTTGCAAATATTTGAGAGCAACTTGAAATTGCTTAGGAGAAAAGGGGAGTTTTTTGCTCATGGCGTCAGACCATGTGAAGGCCAGAAATGACTGAGACCAGAAACTCAGATGCTCCCAAGATGGTCAGTACCTCTTCCCTCTACTTATCTTAGTGGGAGTGGCTTCTTCTAATCTGTTGGAAAATGGAGCTGCCCTTCTAATATGCTGGAAAAAATCACTCACCTCGCCCCACTCCTGCCAACAGAGAGGAAGGGGTCCTTTCCTTTTGGTTCTCGTTTTTAAAATCTTAAGCAAGAATCCTATTCACCTCGCAATGTGGTAACTAGGTTCTGAGAGCAAGTGTCCCAAGAGAACATCACGGATGCAGAAGGCATTTTCCTGATCCAGTCTCAGAAGCTACGTAGAGCACTCGTGCTCTATTGGTTGAGGAAGCCACACAGATTTGCCAAGATTCAAATACAGGGGACATCGACCACTCACCAGAGGACTGTCAAGGTACAGTGTAAGAAGGGCACGTATGATAAGGGATAGTGTGGTGGTCATCTTTGGAAAACAGAATCTATCATAATCGACCATTCCTTTTCATTCTAGAATCTCCTAACCAGCATTCTCCCTGGCACTAGACTTTTACGCCATCATCATCTCGGACACAAGGAGAGCCTCTGTCAGAGCTCATTCTAAAAGAGCACCCTGGGCTGGAAATCAAGTAGCCAGAATCCCAGATCCTGCTCTGCCACCACTAGCGGACTCATCCCCTCACCTATGAACCTCTAGAGGTCTAAGAGGTTAAGAACTCTGTTCTTACGTCATCAGGGAAAGAAACTTGCTCTCCGGGCATTAAGTTGGATTCCCAAACCTCCTCAGAGATCGTCTCTATACCAATCACTCACGCCCCCTTTTAAAAGAGCCTCATCTTGTCTTAGTCCCAGAGAGCAGTTCTCTATACATGACCCACCTCTCACCCCCAACCCCCAACTATGGACAACCGTTTATACCAGGGAATCAGCCAACCTAACCTGGCTCCTCGGGAGTTCCCTCCTGGGAATCTGGGCTTTCAAATGAGAGACTCATTAGGTGATGTTGGGTGTCGGAGTGGGAGGTTATGTTGGGCCTTTGGGCCATTTCCTACCATATGTCACTGAAGCACAGGAGACTGCTTTGCAGAAAGACAGGAGTAAGGCCTTTGTGGAGGTAGAGTAGAGGGGTATGTGTGTGGTGGGGAGGGGCATCATCTGGGTGACAGAAAGTGCAAGAGCACAGGAGTGAGGGAGCTGGGCTAGTGAGTTACACTGTTCATGATTTTATGGTCCCTGCTCTCATCCTCTATATATGCTTCATGCATTTCAGTTCTAAGAAGTCTCTGCAGCTTCTAGGGAATTTCCCATTTGCGCGAGCAGTACAAATGGGATTCTGCTCTTTTCAACAAACCATGCTTGACCAAGTTGCTTATTCCAACTTCAATATAATGCACTTGACATTATAACCCAGATGAGACCCATCCATCTCAGAATACGCCTCCTCCCAACTCTCATCAGGCACAGCCTGGTGCCCATATCGTAAAATCCTTGATGAGTCTCGCCCTGCAGTGTATTATTCTGAGTACAGAAGAGAGAAGTAGAAGGGTTGTAAATATGAGTCCTGGAGGAGACCTTGGAGATTGGCTAGAGACCAAGCCCCTCCTGTTGTAGAGAAGGAAATTGAGAGCCGAGTGAGGAAGGGACTTGCCCCGTGATGGAGATTAGTTAACAATGGAGCTGAGTTGAAAGTCAGATCTGATTATCACGTCAGTCCCTGCCTGACTTTAAGTCCCCCAGAGCTACTTGGGAGGAAGACAGCAGCTAACTGAGCAATCAAACATACATTCCACATCACTTTCCTCTGCACCTGTGTGTTCTCAGGGGAGTCAGACTCGCAGGGAAATTTACTTCTAGCAGGGACAGATGTTTGGTTATTGTCCTGATGCAGGGAACAGTAGGTTAGAGGGGAATAAATGAGGGTCATTTTAGGGGCAGAGGAAGGCTGTGCAAGCCCACCCAGCATGTTCCTGAGAACTCTAGCAACACAATGTAGATTATAACGTGCACACGCATTAAAAGCACTTGTTGACTTTCCCAATGGAGGAGGGGGAGCGATATGATACCTGAGGCCACTTCTAGTTTTGATTCTGATTATCTGTTCCTTTTTAACTTTTTATTCTAGACTATTTTTAAACACATACAAAAGGGGACAAAATAAGGAAACAAATCCTCAGACAACAAAGATTTTTAAAAAAAGCTTTATTAGGTATAATTGATGTGAAATCACTTTCATATAATTAAAGGACACAATTTGGAAAGTTTGACATCACACACACACACACACACACACACACTTGTGAATCCGTCAACACAATCAAGATAATGAATATATTTTTACACCTTCCAAAGCTTTCTCATGCCTTCTTGTTATCCCTCCTGTGGCATCTCCCCATGATCTCTCCTCCACATCCTTTCTCCCTGTCTGCAGGCAGTCACCAGCTGCTTTCTGTCATTATAAATTTGCTTACACTTTCTATAAATGGAAGCATTATGCACTCCTTTCAGTGTCTGATTTCTTTCACTTAGCATAATTACTTTGAGATGCATCCATGTTGTTTTGTGTATTAATGGTTTATCCCTTTTCTATTGATGAGTAATATTCCATCGTGTGAATACAGCCAAGTTTGTTTAGTCACCTGTTGATGAACATTTGCATAGTTTCCAGCTTTTGGCTACTACCAATAAAGCTGCTATGAACATTTGTGCACAAGCCTCTGTGGGACATATACTTTCTCTTCTCTTGGGTAAATCCTGGAGTTGAATGACTGAGTCATATGTTAGGTGTATGTTTAACTTGCTAAGAAATTGCCAAACTGGCCCTAACTGGTTTGGTTCAGTGGATAGAGTGTCAGCTTGCGGACTGAAGGGTCCCAGGTTCGATTCTGGTCAAGGGCATGTTCCTTGGTTGTTTGCACATCCCCAGTAGGGGGTGTGTAGGAGGCAGCTGATCGATGTTTCTCTCTCATCAATATTTCTAACTCTCTATCCCTCTCCCTTCCTCTCTGTAAAAAAAAATCAATAAAATATATT
>PVJC01043407.1:0-14532 GCA_004026665.1 Murina feae
ATGTGGCTGGGGGCAGGTCCCCAGTGGTGACACACACACACACACACACACACACACACACACAGAAGGCGCCTGGCAGACTGGAGCCATCATAGGACATCCACTGAGGGGTCCCAGACTGTGAGAGGGCACAGGCCGGGCTGAGGGACTCCCTGCACCCCGAGTGCACAAATTTTTGTGCACCGGGCCCCTAGTTTCATATAATACTGGTTAGGTGGTGATGAACTCTTTTAGCTTTTCCTTGTCTGTGAAGCTTTTTGTCTGACCTTCAATTCTGAATGATAGCCTTGCTAGGTAAAGTAATCTTGGTTGTAGATTCATGCTATTCATTGTTTTGAATATTTCTTGCCATTCCCTTCTGGCCTGCAATGTTTCTGTTGAGAAATCAGCTGACAGTCGTATGGGATGCCCCCTTGTAAGTAACTGACTGCTTTTGTCTTGCTGCTTTTAAGATTTTCTCCTTGTCTTTTGCCCTTGGCATTTTAATTATGATGTGTCTTGGTGTGGTCCTCTTTGGGTTCCTTTTGTTTGGGGTCCTCTGCGCTTCCTGGACTTGCAAGTACATTTCTTTCACCAGGTAGAGGAAGTTTTCTGTCATTATTTCTTCAAATATGTTTTCTATATCTTGCTCTCTCTCTTCTTCTGGCACCCCTATAATTCTGATGTTGGTATGCTTGAAGTTGTCCCAGAGACTCCTTACACTATCTTCATATTTTTGGATTCTCTTTTCTTTTGGCTTTTCTGGGTGGGTGAGTTTTGCTTCTTCATATTTTTTGTCTTTGACTTGATTCTTGTGCTCCTCTCATCTGCTGTTGGATCTCTGTATATTATTCTTTATTGCCGTCAGTGTATGCTTAATTTCTAGCTGGTCCTTTTTCATATTCTCGAGAGTCTCACTAAATTTATCAGCAGATTCTAGAATATTCTTGAAAAGTCTTATAACCGTGGTTTTGAACTCTATATCCAGTCATTTGCTTTCCTCCATTTCTGTCATTTGTGACCTGTTTCATTGTCTCCACATTTTGGCTGGTTCCTTCTGTTGACAGAGTGACTTTAATCAGCTGTGTCTGTGGTGGGAGAACTTCTGTGCTGGAGACACCCTTATGGGGCAAGACTTGCTTCAGTGGGGCTTTGGTGCCAACTAAGTCTGCCTCCTGAGTGCGTCCCTTATCCGAGTACACTGGCTCTTGTATCTCTAAGGAGGTGCTGTCTTAGCTTCTGCCTGGGGCTTCCCAGCCTTTTATATACAAAAGCCTCTGTGTGCAGCTTGGGTGGGGCGGGGTCTCCGTGAGTCTACAAGGTGGGGCAACCAGCTATGGCTGCTTCCCAGCCCTGCCCTAAGTGGCACCGGGTCTCAAGCTGCTCTGAAGTTTCTCCCGGCACCCAGACAGTGCTAGACAGTCCAGCTCCTCCCCGTAAGATTTGAGTCCCCAGAAGCTCGCCTGGAACTGGAGTTCAGAGCCGTTGGGAGCTTGTATTTCCCTCTGGTACAAAATGCTACCAGTCCCTTCTGCGAGCCATTTGCGCAGGCTGCGAGCCGTTTGCGCGGGCTGTGAGCCATTTGTGCGAGCCTTGAGCCGTGAGCCCCTTCGCGCACGCCTCCGTACCTCTGCACTTTATTTCCGCACCTCCTCTGAGTCTCAGTCTCCTTCTAGTTGTAGAATTTCCACTTAGTCAGCCTTCCTGTGGGTCTGTGTGTTGTCCAATTTTTCTTTTTGTTGTAATTTTTTTATTTTTTTATTATTACATAAAGTTTTACAAAGATTGGTACATATATCTCTTTTTTCCCCTGCCCTTCCCCCAGCCTCCCCTACCCCCCAGTGTTTTGTGTCCATTAGTTATGCTTAAATGCATGCACCAAAGTCCCTTGGCTGATATGTTGTAATTTTATAATTGTTGTGTCTAGCAGCAATTCCGGTGTTCACCTATGCCGCCATCTTGGTTTATCCCTCACTAGACTTCTTAGTTTCCTGGGTACAAAACTAGACCTTGCTCCTATGTGTTTTCTAAGGGCGATATCAGAAAAATTATAGGTGCTCAATAAATTTATTGATATATAATTATATTTTTAATTCAACAATTGATTTTTTAAGTTTATGAGTAGTTTTCCTACTCAAGTGAAGGGCATAATAAATTTTATCAAATTTTTCATCTCTTTGATTTTGACCACTTCCTTTATTAATATGTGTACATGAAGGTAAAAAATAGTATATTTATGTATCAAGAGATTTTTAGGGGAGAGCTGCCATACTTCACAACTCTGGATAAACACATTGGGAATTTTACCCTCCACAGTTATGTAGCAGGGGATCCCTGATTCCTGACTCTCCCTTTGGCTGGCTGACTCTCCCAAGTGGCATCACTATAGCCACTTGTTTTGTGTGTTTTTTTAATTTTATTTTATTTTATTGTTTAAGATATTACAAGTAGTAGTACATAGATTAACTTTTATTTAAGCCCCTACAAAATGATAGGATTTGATGCAAGCAGCTGTTTTCCAAGCATTTTATTTTTTTGCATTTTAACATATTTTTATAATAAAATCTCATACAGAATCCCAATAGGGCTGCTCTAGTTGAAGCTAGGGTGGGGACTCAAAACCACTTTATTTCTAGCTGTAATCTCCAGCCAGCCTATTACTAAGGCAGATTTGAAGAATTCCTGGAGCTCTACAGACCATGGACTGAAAACCACTACTAACTGGTCCTTAAAGAGTCTTTCAGCTCAGTGATCTTTGATTCAATGGTGGGATCCTTGAAAAGGTGTTGAATTACTATATTTCTGGAAGGTTGGTTTACTTTGAAAAGGGGGACTGCTTTCCTATATACTAACAATGAAACTTAAGAAAAAGAAATTTAAAAAATTATTTTTCAATTGCAACAAAACAACAAAAAATACCTAGGGATAAACTTAACAAAAGATGTGAAGGGCCTATATACTGAAAATTACAAAGCATTATTAAAATAGGTTGAAAAAGACACAATGAAATGGAAAGATATTCTGCGTTCATGCATTGGAAGACTTAATATAGTTAAAATTGCCATATTATCCAATGGAATATAAAAATTTAATGCAATTCTTATCAAAATTCCAATGTTATTTTTTAAAGAAATAGAATAAAAAATAATCTAATTTTTAATCCAATAGAGCCACAAAAGACCCTGAATAGACAAAACAATCCTGAGAAAAAAAAGAACAAAGGTGGAAGGAATCACACTACCTGACTTCAGATTATACTGCAGAGTTATGATAATCAAAACAGCATGGTATTAGCAAAAACAAAATAAAACAAAACAAAGCAAAAAAACAAACAAAAAAACAAAAATAAACAGACACACAGATCAATGGAACAAAATTGAAAGCCCAGAAATAAACCCACATGCATATGAGCAAATAATTTTTGACAAAGGAGCAAAAAAACACACAATGAAGAAAAGAAAGCCTCTTCCATAAATGGTGCTGGTAAAATTGGAAAGCTACATGCAAAAGAATAAAGCTAGATTACAATTTACCCCCATGTACAAAAATTAATTCAAAATGGATCAAAGACCTAAATATAAAATCTAAAAAAATATATATATATATGTAGAAAACATAGTTACTAAACTTATGAACCTGGTCTTAAAGAAGATTTTGTGAACTTGAACCCAGAGTCAAGGGAAGTGAGGGAAAAAATAGTTGAATGGGACTATATCAAACTAACAGCTTCTGCACAGCAAAAGAAACCACCAACCCAATGAGATATTATATTTTCAAGCAATAGCTATGACAAGGGGTTAATTTCCCAAATATATAAAAAACACATACAATTTTAACACAAAACAAAGAAAAAATCCACTTAAAAAACGGGCAGAGGACCTAAACAGCCACTTCTCCTAAAAAAAGACAAACGATTCGTGAAGATATGCTCAACTTCACTAGCTAATAGGGAATGCATATAAAAAACTACAATGAGATACCACCTCACACTTGTTAAAATGGCTATTTTCAACAAGACAGTAAAAACAAGTGTTGTAAAGGTTGTGGGGGAAAAGAAACCCCCATTCACTGCTGGTGGGAATGTAGACTGGTACAGCCACTATGGAAAAGAGTATGGCAGTACCTCAAAAAAATTAAGAATAGAACTACCATATGATACTCTTCTGGGCATCTACCCCAAAGTCTCAAAAACATTTATTCACAAAGATGTATACAATCCCTATGTTTATTGCAGCATAATTAATGGTGGCATAAAGAATGGACAGTATAAACCTGATCTTTAACTCATAGAATTTCAATTCTAATAGAGCTGTTTCCTCTTTCTTGAATTTTATCCCTGTTCTCATCACAATTACTTATAATTCACTGCTATTTATCCTTCAAATACCAACCCAAATATGCCTTCTGTTGAGTAGACTGCCCTATAGCACTAAGCACCTTAATAGCACTTATGCTTACTGTTTCCACTATAATAAGAATTTCTTAAAAGCTTCAACTTTATATCATTTACCTTTTTATGTCTTCCCTACCCTATATTTGGCATGGAATAGGTATTAAATAGGTATTGTATTGAACAATATTTCTATAGATGTTAAATTTTTAGCTTTGTTAAGGTATAATTAAAAATTATATATATTTAAGTTGTACAACTTGATGATTTGATATACTTATACATTTTGTAATATTCACCACAATCAATTTAATTAATGTATTCATTACCTCACATAATTACCATTTTCTTTTTTGTGTATGATGATACACAAGATTCACCCTCAAAGCAAATTGAAGTATACAATACAATATTATTTACTATACTAATGTTCTTGTGTGTAGATCTCCAGAACTTATTCATCTTTCATAACTGAAATTGTGTACCTCTTGACCAACATCTCCATATTCTCCAGACTCTAGTAACTAACCACCAGTTTAGTCTGTTTCTATTTTAAATTCCACATATATGTGAGATTATGCAGCATTTATCTTTCTGTTTCTCGATTATTTCACTTAGCATAAAGTCCTCCAAGTTCATTCATGTGTCACAAATGGCAGGATTTCCTTCTTATTTTAAATAAGAATACTATTTTATTGCATATTATCTTTATCTGTTTACCAGTCAATGGTCATTTCAATATCTGGGCTACTGTGAATAGTGATGAAATGAACATAAGAGTGCAGATCTTGATTTCATTTCCTTTGGG
The DNA here is from genome assembly GCA_004026665.1 of Murina feae. Classification (NCBI taxonomy): domain Eukaryota; kingdom Metazoa; phylum Chordata; class Mammalia; order Chiroptera; family Vespertilionidae; genus Murina; species Murina feae. The sequence goes on from PVJC01043407.1 coordinate 5,178, forward strand.
ATTGAAGAAGTGGGATTGCTGGATCAAATTGTAGTTGTATTTCAGAATTTTTAAGGAAACTCCATACTTTTTTCTATAATGGTTATACTAATTTACATTTCCACCAGTTTCCTTTTTCTCCACATTTTCGCCAACATGTTATCTTTCATTTTTCTATAACAGCCATTCTAGCAAGTACAAAATAATACCTCAATGTGGTTTTGATTTGCATTTTCCTAGTGACTAGAGAAGTTGAGCATTTTTTATATGCCTATTGACCATTTGCATTTCTTCTTTTGAGAAACACCTGTTCAAGTCCTTTGCCCATTTTTCAATTCTATAATTTGAGTTTTTCTTTTTGTTATTGATTTGTATGAATTTCTTGTATGTATTTTTTTACATTAGCCACTTACCAGATATATGGTTGGCAGATATTTTTCCCATTTCATAGGTTGCCTTTTCAGTATATTGATTTCTTTCCTTTGCTTTGCAGAAATTTTTGGGTTTGATGCAATCCATTTGTCTATTTTTTTTTTTTTTTGCCTGTGCTTTTGGTGTCATATGCAAAAAATTATTGTGCTGACTAATGTCAAGAAGCTTTTCCCCTGTTTTTTTTCCTAGAAGTTCTATGGTTAAATTCTAGAACAAATGGTTAAATTTAAGTATTAAATCCATTTTGAGTAGATTTTTATGGTAGTCTGAGACATGGATCCAATTTCAGTCTTTTACATGTGGATATCCATTTAAAATTTATTAATGAGACTAAACTTTATCCATTGTGTGTTCTTGAAACCATTCTGAAAAATTAGTTAACTATACAGACACAGATTTACTTCTAAACTCTTCATTTTATCCTAATGGTCTATATGTCTGCTTTTTTGCCTATACCATACTGTTTCGGTTACTGTATTTTTGTAATATAATTTGAAACCAGGAAGTGTGATGCCTCCAGCTTCTTTTTTCTTGCTTAATATTGCTTAAGTTGTTTTGTGACTTTTTGTGGATATGAATTTTTGAATTGCTGTTTCTATTTTCATAAAGAATGCCATTGGGATTTTGATAGGAATTGCAATAAATCTGTAGATCACTTTGAGTACTATGGACTTTTTCACAATATTAATTCTCCCAGGTTGTGAACATGAGACGTCTTTCTAGTTATCTGTCTCTTTTTTAATTTTCTTCATCAATGTGTTATTTTTTCAGAGTATCAGTCTTTAACCTCCTTGGTTAAATTTATTCCTAAATATATTTCATTGCTGTTGTGAATGGGATATTTTTTCTTAGTGTTCTTTTTGAATAATTAATTGTAATTGTTTGTGAACAGAAGTGTAATCAATTTTCATATATTGATTTTGTATTCTTCAACTTTACTGAATTGGTTTATTAGTTTAAGACTTTTTTGTTGTGCCTTTATGGTTTTCTACATAAATGATCATGTTATTTGCAGACAGAGATAATTTTACCTCTTACTTTTTAATTTGGATGTCTTTAATTTATTTTTCTTGTCTAATTGCTCTGGCTAAGACTTCCAATACTATGCAAAAAAGAAGTGACAAGAATGGGCATTTTTCTCTTGTATTAAATCTTAGATTTCAGTTTTTATCCATTAATTAAGATGTTACCTGTGGGCTTTTCACATATAAAAAAATTCATGTGTACATGTATTGTGTAAATGTAAATCCCTTCTATACTTACTTTACTGAGAGTTTTATTCATGAATAGATACAGAACTTGATCAAATGCTTTTCCTGTGTCTACTGAGATGATCATGTAGATTTTTCTTTCATTTTGTTAGTGTGCTATTTCACATTGATTTATTTTTTACATTAATTTATTTTTATATGTTGAACATCTTTGCATCTCAGAGGTAAATATTACTTTTTGTAGTATATGATCTATTTAATGTGCTGTTGAATTTAATTTATTTAATATACTGTTGAATTCAATGTGCTTATTATTTTATTGAGAATTTTTGTATCTATGTTCATCAGGAATATTGACCTATATTTTTCTGTTGTGTCATTGGTTTTGGTATCAGAGTAATGTTGACCTCATAAAATGATTTTAGAATTCACTTTTCTTCTATTTTTTATTAAATAATATAGGAAGGATTGGCATGAATTCTTCTTAGAATTCAACAGTGAAGTTATTTGGACCTGGACTTTTCTTTGTTGGGATATTTTTGATTACTGATTCAATCTCTTTATTATTGGCCTCCTCTTCAGGTTTTCTATTTCTCCTTGATTTTAGTTTGGTATATTTTATGTTTCTAGAAATTTATCTATTTCCCTAGGTTTGTTGTCATAAAATTATTTATAATAGTCTCTTATGATTTTTAAAATTTGAGTCATAAGTTGTAGTGTCATCTCTTTCATTGCTAATTTAACTTATTTGAGTGTTCTATCCTATTTCCTTAGTCTAAGAATTTGTCAATGTTGTTTGTCTTTTTAAAAAACAGCTTAGTTTTGTTAATTTTATTTCTATTTTTAAATTCTCTATTTACTTTACTACTGTTGTAATTTATTTTCCTCCTTTCTGCTCATCTTGAGCTTAGTTTGTTCTTCTCCTGGTTCTTTCAGATGTGAAGTTAGTATGTTAACGAGATCATTTTCATGTAGGTGTTTTTTACTATAAATGTCCTTCTTACTACTACATTTGTTGCATTCCATAGGTCTTTGTATGTTGTATTTCTAGTTTCATTTATCTTGAAATACTTTTTTTATTGTTGACAATATTACAGATGGCCTTCATCCCCCACTCCATCCAGCCCCTACTTTTTCTCTAAGTGTTCACCACCTTATTGTCCATGTCCATGGACTATTTATGTAAATCTACAAGTTCTTTGATTGATCTTTCCTCATCCTCCCACCCCTACATTGAAGTATGTCATTCTGTTCCATGACTCCATGCTTCTTTGGGTCTTATTTTGTTGGTCAATTTGTTTTGTTCATTAGATTCCACAAATAAGTGAGATTGGCTTATTTCACTTTCTCAGATTGGTTTATTTCACTTAGCATAATAGTCTCCATGTCCATCCATGCTGTCTCAAAGGGTAAGAGATCCCTCTTTGTTACAGTTGCATAGTATTCCATTGTATAAATGTCCCACAGCTCTTTTACCTTTGATTTCCTCTTTGACCCAATGGTTTCAAGTGTGTGCTATTAGTTTCCACATATTCCCAGTTTTCTTAAAGTTATTGATTTCTTGTTTTAATCCATTGTGGTCGGAAAAGGTAATCTTAAATGATTTCAAACTTCTTACATTATTCAGACATGCTTGTAACCTACCATATAATCTTTTCTAGAGAATGCTTCATATACACCTGAGAAGAATATGTATTCTGCTGTTGCGTAGAACATTCTGTATGTGTCTGTTAGGCTTCTTTGCTATATTATGTTGTTCATTTCAGTTGTTTATTGATTTTCTGTCTGGATGTTCTATCCATCAACCAGAACGACCAGAGACCAGAACGACTGCTGTCCCTTGCCCCAGCCAGCCCCACCCCTCAGCGGGAACCCCACCCCAATCAGGGGTGTGGCTAGCCTGCAAACCAGCCACGACCTTTCCACCCCAGCTGACCCTATCCCCCAGTAGGGACCCCCACCCTGATCTGGGGCCCCAATTGATGTGAAAGAGACACCTCAATTGGTTGCCTTCTGCCTGCACCCCAATCAGAGCTGAGGATGAAGTCTGCAACCAAGGTATGTGCCATAGACTGAAATCAAACCTGGGATCCTTCAGACCATGAGCTGATGCTCTATTCACTGAGCCAAACCTGCTAGGGCCAGGAGAAATTTTAAAGTTACTCTTTCTCATAAATTTCCCCTTACTTAAAATGTTAAATTACTTTCCATTTAGGGGCATTTTAAGCATGCTTTGGAGATAATAGCAGCAACTTTGTATCAGTGTTTTCTAGGAGAATATGGTAACTCTTGATGAAAAGAACATTCCTGTATATAACAGAAGGCACTTAACCCTTGGAGGAGAATAAAGATGAAATCTAGTATTTGGCTCTGAAGAAATTACAGAGGAGAGCACTGAGAATATTTCCACTTGTTTTTCAAAATGAATCTGAAGCATTTCTGGATCCTCTTCTAAACTTCAAGACAAAAGTACTCCTAAACTCAGGCAAAAATACCAGGTGATAAACTATTTGGCCAGACCTGAGACCAAAACTGTACCTGAAATTATTTTATACAGGTAGCATCAGGACACAACCATTCCAGTGTGCCTTCAATGCATTGGGTTCTTGGATGCTGAAGTCTTCCTAACCCTGCCAGAAAATCTCTGGGAAAGTGGATCATAAATCTTATCCTTGTTTTCTTGGAGAGGAAACTGACCTGTGAGAAGTTCTCATGAGGCTCGCAGTGCCACTCTAGAGTCTGTCCGTTTACAGTTAAAAAGGAAGCTCCTCTGACAGAAACCAAGATCACGACCCACCATGGGTAGTGTGTTGGAACCTATAACATTCAAAGATGGTAATGTCTTAAGATAGGGGTATGAAAGCAGGGAAAGATCTCTGAGATAAAAGCTAGCAAAAAATAAACCCATAACAGTTGAAACAAGCTGCCCACAGAAGTGACCCTGCCAAATATCAAAGAGGGCTTCACACAAATAACTGCTAACAGGGCCCCTGTGTTGTTTTTCCCTCCCACTAACTCAGGTAGATAAGCTCATCCTTCAAAAGGTGTCACTCAAACATGAAGAAGAGGAAAATGCTTTGGCATGGGGCTCTTGATTTGCCACATGACCTTGAGCAAGTCCTGCTCATTCAGTGGAAATTTTATTTCTCTAAAATGCAGAAATAGGACCAGGGGATTTTTTAGTATATCCTAGCTAAAATATTTTGTGTCCACTCAAATGCATTATAACTTTTTAAAGGTAATTGTATTGTCATGACAGGTTGTGTATAGGATATATTGACTGACAATTTCTAAGAGGTGGAGATCAAGTCAATCAAAATATTCAAGAGAAACATCTGTCAAGAATGTTGAATCTCACTTGTGCTAATTTTATGACAAAGAAGCTTCCAGAGTATTCATTCAGCCTCACAAGTAGACTGACCTACCAGGAGAGAAGGTCTGTGAATGAATACTGGTTGTGATCAACTCTGTCCCTCAGGAAAAATTAGTGCCTTAGCAGCTGCTCTTTCTTACATAAAGCTCTAAATCAGAGGTCCTCAAACTGTCAGGGCCAGCCTGACAGGTGAACCAGGGTGGCTGAGGTAGGGAGGTGGGAATTGAGAAAAGAAAGACAAGAAAAAGCTGGGGACGGGAGGTCTGAAAGCCGTTGATCGACTGTAGCAACTTTATTAACTGAGTAATGCCTTTTATACACAAACACTGAATAGGAGGCTCGTTAACAAAAATGTATTCTTTGTTTTTCTAAACATCTAAGGGAGAGAAACCTTGGTACAGCATATCTCAGCAAATAGTTACAGACTTCTTGGGAAAGCCTTGAAAGAATGCTCTCATTCTACTGATAATTCGCCATCCAAACAAGCCTGGGAAAACTGTGTGGGTAGGGGACTGAATCTTATCAGTCCCTTCAGATGCAAGGACATTGTCAGCTTACACCTGGCCTCCCGCATCAAACTACAGCCCGTGGGCCACATGTGGTCCGCCGAGGACATTTGTCGGGCCCGCCAGATGTTTTTGCCACCGCTGCCTGTCCCAGGCCCGCAGTGCGCAAGTGTAGAATGTGCACCACACTCTCCAACTCCCCTCCTCTCTATCTCTCAACTCCTCCTCTCAGTCTCCGGTGTGATTGGATGAGTCACAAGCTTGCCTGTGCAGAGCCTGCTGCTGCCTGAGGACCGAGGTAAGAACAAGTTACGATTTATTTTTTTGAAGTTAGGAGGTCTATTTATTTTTATTTTGCAGTTAGTAGGGTTTTTTTGTGGTTAAGGAGGGCCTTTTTTTCTGAAGTTAGGAGGTCCTTTTTTTGCAAATATGAAGCGCCTTTTCTTTTGAAGTTAAGAGAGCCTCTTTTTTAAAAAGTTGATTAGTTGGTTGAAGGTGGTTTCTAGGGTAAGGTGACCAGATGTCCCGCTTTTGGCGGGACAGTCCTGATTTTTAACAATTTGTCCTGCGTCCTGTGGCATTTTAAAAAAAGTCGCGATTTTTGGAAAGAATGCATGACATGCTAGGGAATGGCGAAAGAACGGTAAGGGAATATACGGTTTTTGGCGGCCAAGCAGTCAATGGTGTCCCGCTTTACCAATGTTAAAATCTGGTCACCTTATTCTAGGGGGGTTGCATCACAGTGATAATGCAAATAGTCAGCGCTCAGTGCTAATGCAAATTGTCAGTACTCAGAGGTAATGCAAATAGTCAGTGCTCAGTGGTAATGATAATTGTAAGTGCTCAGTGTTAATGCAAATGGTCAGCAGTCAGTGTTATTGCAAATGGCCAGCGGTTAGTACAGGCTCTGCACAGGCAAGCTCGTGACTCCTCTGATCACACCTGAGACTGAGAGGAGGAGTCGAGAGACAGAGAGAAGGAGGGGAGTCAGAGAGTGTGGCACACATTCCACACATGCACACTGCAGGCCCGGGACAGGCAGCGGTGGCAAAAACACCTGGCGGGCCTGATAAATGTCCTCGGCGGGCCGCCTGTGGCCCGCGGGCCGTAGTTTGAGGACCCCTGCTCTAGGACTACTTTCCTCAGCTGTAATCTGGATACAGTAGTCTTTACTATGCATCCTTCAAATAGTTGCTTTGAGAAGTCACAGAGATTAGTACTTTGAAAATGCTAAGTACTTTGAAAATACTTTGAGAACAATATAACCTGTACAGAAGGACATTAGCAAGATGAACCTAGATCTCCCCTGAAAACAACAACAAACAAACACATGCCAATGAAAATAGCTTAAAAGCGTTCTGGGATACAATGAATAACTTGTAGAAACCCAGTGGAGCACAAAATCTGAGTATGGACCCCTAGAAATGTATAAGGAAATATCTTACATGTCATTCCATTTTCCAGTCTGACACAGCTTGGAACCAAGGGATATTCAAGGAGAGCATGAGGACCTCAGTAGCTATTGCCACAACCACTGACACCCATAACTTTTGCCACTGAGGACCTCCACAGTATTCACTGATACTGATCCTAGTTGATGGCGTTACCTGAAGTCCATGCTGCTGCACCTCCACCTGGGGAAGAAGCTGCCACTGCACCTTCCTGGAAACGCAACATCCACCCCACCCTCATGCCTGAATGCAGCCATGTGTATGCAACAAACCCTGGCTTTACTGCCACTTGCTGTGCACCTACAATACAAACACTGGTGACACTGTCATAGTGAGCATATTCATGCCCCAAGTCATGAAGCTGTGGTCATACCACACACAACCATACTCTGTATCCAAACTTTACAGCAGGTATGGTCATGCCCATGACCTGGACACCTGCAACAGAGCACTGCCCACACTCTGGGCAGTAGAGTCACTGCTGTAGCAAGCACACACATGCTCTTGACCCTAGAGCTATGTTGTTTTTTGTTTTGTTTTGTGTGTGTGTGTTTTACTCCATGTACAACTGTGCCCTAGCCCCAGATATCTAGCTCCTCTGTATACATCTGTACCCCAGACATCAGCACCACTGTTGTAGTGAGTGTGCCCTTATGATGAACACCAGTGTCACTGCCTAGTTGAGTACACCCTTTCCCCAGACCCCAGCACTGTGATTACCCCATGCATTCTTGTTCCACAGGGTTTAGTTCCCAAGATCCCCTTGGCTATGGTTTACCCTATGGGGAACAAAGAGAACAAAAGTGCAACAACTTTCACCACCAAAGACTCCACTGTACATGTATGCACAGCCTTGGTTGTCTACTACTTCCATAGTCTTCACTGATTCTGACTTCAGTGAATGGTGCTGAATGAAGAATATGCGGCTGCACCATCCCCAGAGCAGGGGTCAGTGCTGCATCCACTGGAGCTAGAGTTGCTGCATCTCACCAAACAGTGCATTAACATTCACCTGTATATGAAGGTCTTTCCCCAGTAATGCCAGTCCTTAAAATCTGAAACAGGTAACTGCTACCTCATATGTGCAGACATCAATGCAAGACTACAAGAAATGTGAAAAATTCAAGAAAAACATGACAGCACCAAAAGAATACAATAATTATCTAAGAAATTAACCACAAAGAATTGGAGATCAGTGAACTGCCTAACAAATAATTCACATAATCGTTTTAAAATAGCTGAGCAAGCTATAAATTATACAGACAACTCAACAGAAGCAGGAGAACAATATGTGAACAAAATGAGAAGTTCTTAAATGTATAGAAGTTATAAAAAGGAACCAAATAGAAATACTCGAGCTGAAGAATATAATGAATGAAAAAAAAATTCAATGGAACCCTAACTGGTTTGGCTCGGTGGATAGAGCGTTGGCCTATGGACTGAAAGGTCCCAGGTTCGATTCTGGTCAAGGGCATGTACCTTGGTTGCGGGCACATACCCAGTAGAAGGTGTGCAGGAGGCAGCTGATTGATGTTTCTCTCTCATTGATGTTTCTATCTCTCTATCTCTCTCTCTTCCTCTCTGCAAAAAATCAATAAAATGTATTTTTTAAAAAATTGAATGGAAAACTACCACCATTATTTGATCAAGCAGTAAAAATAATCAAAAACCTCAAAGACAGGTCATTTGAAATTATCCAGACAAAGAATAAAGCAGAATAAAAAGAGGTGAAGGGAAGAGCTAAAGAACATACATATGTAACACATAGCTGTGTGGTGGTACCCAAAGAGAAAAGGGTATAGGGGGTACAGGTGAGCAAAAGGGGTGGATAGGGATGGAAAGAGACTTTGCTTGGGACAAATGATGCAGTATGCAGATGATGTTTCATTGATTTGTACACTTGAAACCTGTTTGATAACCAATGTCACCCCAATAAATCTATTTTTTTTTAAAAAAGAATGAAAAACAGTGAAGAAAGCCTATGGGCTTTGTAACACATCATAAGAAAACCAATATATACATTATGAGAGTCCCAGAAGAAGAGAGTGAGAGAAAGGGGTAGAAAGTTTATTTAAAGAAATGGTGGCTGAAAACTTCCAAATTTTGAGAAGGAATTGGATATGTAGATTCATGAATCTCAAAAATCTCCAAATAGAATCAACCCAAAAAGCATTAAAATGCAATATATTATAACTAGGGGCCCGGTGCACAAAAATTTGTGCACTCGGAGAGTGGGGGTCTCTCAGCCCGGCCTGTGCCCTCTTGCAGTCTGGGACACCTCGGGGGAGATGTCCACCTGCTGGTGTGCCTGGTCAGCCTGGGTGAGGGGTTGAGGGCCATTTTCAGGCTCTCCACAGCCCCTTCAGGGTTTGTGCACTGGGGGGTGGGAGGGCTGGTGAGTGC
>PVJC01043408.1:0-14532 GCA_004026665.1 Murina feae
GTTTTTGTCTTCCACCATGTCTATGACTACTTCCTCTAGGTTACTCCACAAGCCCCACTGGGTCAACAAAGGAAATCACATATCCAAATGGGCTTAGAAATAGAAAGGAAGATCAATCAGAATAGATAAAACATATGCCAAGAATAGATAAAAGTGCAGGAAAAACAAAGACCTCTGGAACCAAGAAAAAAGAATGGAAGAAAGGGAGAAAGGGAAGGAGAAGAAGGGGGGAAAAGATTTTCCAATTTAATCTCTGTGCATGAACAAAAAGAGAAAATGATCACTGTTGAAACCTAAATTAGTGGGCTAGAAGATCAAATGGAGAAAATAGCTCAAAGCACTTAGCCAAGATATAAAGCTATTGAAATCATGAGAGAGAAAAAAGACAAGATACTTGAAGATAGATCCAAGAGGCTTAGCATACCATATTAAGAGTCCTGGACTCTAAGGAAAAAATAAATTTTTATAAGCTTCCATTTGGAAAGAATAGTTGCATTAAAAAAAATGTATTCCCTTGATTTCAGAGAGGAAACGAGAGGGAGAGATAGATAGAAACATCAATGATGAGAGAGAATCATTGATTGGCTGCCTCCTGCACGCCCCACACTGGGGATTGAGCCCACAACTCATGCATGTGCCCTGACTGGGAGTCGAACCGTGACCTCCTGGTTCATAGGTCGATGCGCAAGCACTGAACCACGCCAGCTGGGAGAATAGTTGCATTTTTATTTAAACAAGCAAACATAATCAGACCTCTTATCTGCATCACCAGCAGCTAGGAGTTAGTAGAATAACATCTGCAGACTTTTTGTTTTTCAATTACAGTTGATATACAATATTACATTCATTTCAGGTGTACTACATATTGATTAGTTATTTATATAACTTACAGAGTGATCACCCTGATAACTCTAGCATCCATCTGACACCATGCATAGTCATTACAATATTGACTATATTCCATATGTTGTACTTTACATCTTCGTGATTGTTTTTATAACTGGCAATCTGTACTTCTTAACCCCTTCACCTTTCTCACCTAGTCCTCCAACACCCCTCCCATCTGGCAACCATCAATTTGTTCTCTGAATCTACAAGTTTGATTCTATTTTGTTTGTTCATTAGATTCCACATATAAGTGAAAGCATATGGTATTTTCAGACTCTGATGGAAAAGGACTGCTACACAAGAACTCTGTGACCAGCTGAGACATTATTTAGTTGTCACGAGAAAAGCAAGATACTTGCAGATTTGTAAGAAGTCAGACACTAACACCTTTGTTTTTCGATTAAAGAAAATTCTTCAGAAGAGGTTCTAGCCCAACAACATCTTAACTATAATAGAGAGTGTGTTATGATAAAGAAGGAAGGAATTGGTAGTGAGCAATAAAACTTAGAGTAAATAGATCAATATAAGGGCAAAGATCTACAGATAAAATATAAAAAGATAGATAATCATACACTGAGAATGTGTAAGTGTATATACCAAAACAATGTAACAGTTAAATATTAAGGCATGATCATAAGTATAAAAAGAATTTAATAAAATGCAATTATAGTGGAAGACTAATATATTATTTCAGAATTGGACAAATCTGGTATATAACAAATATGGGATGACATAGGAATTAAATAATATAATAAATAAACTGATGTAGTAGCTATATATAGAATCTAGTATCTCAAACAAATGATAATAAAAGATTTTTGGTACCATAGAATATTTACAAAAATCAGTCATATTTGACCACAAAGAAAACCTTAACAGATTGTAAAAGCCACATTCTCCTATCTTAACCCAATAAAGTTAAAAATAATGTAAAGAAGACCATAAACCATACACAGAAGAAACCAAAACAAAATTATAAAATATCTATAAAGCAATAAAAAAATCCCAATTTTTACCAAAACCAAAATTTCACAGAGGAAACTGTACTCAAAAGGAAATATATAACTAAATGTTTTCATTATTAAAGAAGATAATGTAAAAAATAAAGTTCATTTTTATCTTAAGAAGTTAGGAAAAAGTAACAAACTGAAAGAAATTAGGAAGAGGAAATTAAGATGAAAGCTAAAATGAATGTAATAGAAAAGAAGCAGAAAGCACAAATAAATATAAATGCCCTTGAAAAAGATTAATAAAATCTGGCCTGATTCAGAAAAAAACTGAGCAAAAGTGAAAAAAATTATGGATTCTGTACAAACTTACAAGTAGAAATTAAAAGGATAGAGGAATCTGGCAAGAAATTGGAATTCTAAAGAAAATGAATGATTTCCTAGTAAAAATACAATTTACAAAAATGGATCCTGAAATAAGAAAAATAGAAATAGACCAATGTACAAGAAACTCGAAATGGTACTTAAAAACCTTGCATGGGACACGACCTCAGGGTGACTTGGGTTCACAGCTAGTGTTAGTTGATCTTTAGTTTATTTTTTAATCTTCACCCAAGGATATTTTTTCCCTAGTTTTTTTTTTTTTACCTTCCTATTTAATTTATTTCAATGTTCTGCTCCCTGGGTCCTCAAACAATGCCAGGTAATACATACTTTTTCATGCATAACTGTGTATGAAGGTAACCACTAGATAATGAGAAAAGTGAATAGCATCATTCAAAACTAAGGTGCAAAGAGACACATAGAATAACTTTTTGGAATATAAGTGATAATGGAGCTTTTAAAATATTTTTTAAGAGCTACAAAAGAAATGCTACATATTTTCTTCCATTTTGGGCAGTAACTCAGAAATTAGCTTGAAATGTATCATATTGTAGGTACTCTTTAATAAGAAAAAAGCCATTGTATTAGTTTCTGTAGTGACATTAAATGAATACAATGTAAAATACTTGCACTAGAAGATCCAATTCCTGTGGGGAGCACAGATCTTGGTGTAATCTTTGCTGCATATTTGAGGAATTGAGATTTCCCTGTGCCAGGATCCCCAACCAATAAAAGATGAAATTCACCTCTGACTCGTGTTCCTGTAGCATCAGTCCTATGAATCCCACGAGCCAGTACCATGTCCACAGCAAGCTTGACTAGATACACCCCAGAAACTTGAGGGCATAAACTAGCCAATATTTCATTCCTTCCTGCAAAGGGATCACTGTTATAGTGTTCCCCAAAATCTCCAACTTCCTTTCGGACCTCCTCATCCATGATGATCCCTGCAGACTGCTCATTATGTACTTGGACATAACTGGCTTTCAGGACCATCTCCACTTCACAGCGCACATCTCGCTGAAAGGGCTTCTAGGATAACCTTCATGGATCCTGGAATACTTCCAATAGCCAGCCCTTGAACTTGTTCCTGACTTTTAAAAAATATATATTTTATTGATTTTTTTTTACAGAGAGGAAGGGAGAGGGATAGAGAGCTAGAAGCATCGATGAGAGAGAAGCATCATGAGAGAAACATTGATCAGCTGCCTCCTGCACACTCCCCACCGGGGATGTGCCTGCAACCAAGGTATATGCCCTTGACTGGAATCAAACCTGGGATCCTTCAGTCTGCAGGCCAATGGCTCTATCCACTGAGCCAAACCAGTCCGGGCATGTTCCTGACTCTTGATTTCCTGATCATCTCTACACTTGGTTGGCGATGAAGGTTAAGTCCGAGAGGCAGGTGAATTTTGAAGATCACAGCTCTCCACGCTGGGACATGAGGAGGGCGGGCAGACGGTATAATACTGCTCAAAGTCAGCCTTGACCACAAATATATGCTTGCATTTGTTACACATGTAATCCCGTTCCCACTGCAGGATATTCATCAGACTTGCTCGAATCACTGCCCCAGTGACAGATAAAAAGTGTCCCACATCCTTCGTTTTAGGGATGTGCTCCCTCGGCAGCTCAGGGCAAACCTGCTACCCTGGCATGAAGATTCTGCTTCATGGAGACCCGCTCAGGCTCAGAAAGGGACTCGAGAATTGTCCGGGCTGATCGTCGCAGTGAGTTATCAAAAACAGTTAGTGCTTCACTGGGGGATGCATAGAAATACTCCCCAGTTTTCATGCTGGTCTCAGAAAGGGTCATGGCTTTAACCACAACTGGGTAATGAGCATCTTCATCTCTCTCCTTCAGGATTAAAGGAATATCTTGACCAACCAGTGCAATTGGATCACGCGGGAGCAGGGTCGGGGTGGGGGTCGGGGTCAGGGGCGGAGGCCGAGGCGGAGGCGGGCGCGGGGCTCCGGAGGGCCCGCCTGGCGCGATTGCCAAGCGCGCAAGGCCAGGAGCCGCTGGGCTGAGCCCCCGCCCGCCCCACTTTGCAGCTCAGGCTGCTCTCCCGGGTGGGAAGGGAGGGGGCGCGTCTTCCCATTGACTTTAGAGAGAGAAACAGGTCAGTGCGGTTGCCTTCTTCTGCTTAAGCCCTGACAGGCCCGGCCTGGGAGGAGCCTGTAACCCAGAAACGCACCCTTGCCCTTGACCTGAATTGAACCCGGGAGCCTGTGGTCCCCAGGCCCACGTTCTATCCACTGAGCCGAACCCGCTAGGGCCTGATGTTATTTGATTTTTTATTTTTATTTTTTGGGGCCTGATGTTCCTTTAAATGTTCAAAGCCTAAAGGAAAAAAAAAAATCAGACTCGCTTCAATCATTTTAAGGTTTAATAACAAAGCTTGATATAATTGACGCATTTCATCCAACCTAAGACGCCAATAATTGTAAAATTCACATTGTGTGATGTATCATTACAAAAATTTCTTAGCACTTACAATTTTTATTTTATAGTTAGTGAAAGCACTGCTTTAGGCTTATTTTAAAAGAGTATCTTCTATTACTCTTGTGCATTCATTTTAAAAAAAGAAAACTTCATATTCATTCTGAAGCGCTTCTGAATCACTTTTTAATTCAAAACTGATGTCTGTGTTTTTCCATACAATAGTGTCCTCTATGCCACAAAAGCATTAAGAATACTGCTTTTCCTGAAAGCAGGTCCATTATTGTCTGTAGGGAGTCTCTTTTTTTTCTCCAAACTGCTGACATTCCCACAGTAAATTTTGATGCCATAAGTTCCTTGCTCTTCTGCAGGTGTCAGTGGAAGGTTTCAGACAAGTTTAACATGCACAGGCTAGGACAGCTGCAGCGTGACTCCCACCTGGCTCACAGCAACTGTCAGCTGCATTGTGATTGCAAAGATACTGAAACATGAAAAAATAGGTATCACCAAATTGGTGAAAAATAGTAGTACAAAACCAGAAAACTATAGCCTAATCTCATATATAAAATACTAGATGTCTGGTACACAACATTTGTGCACTGTGGGTAGGGGGAGGGGTCCCTCACCCAGCCTGTGCCCTCTCACAGTCTGGGACCCCTTGGGGGGCTGGGGAGGAAGGGGTTGTCTGCCTGCTGGCTTAGGCCAGCTTGGACATTCCCCCCCAGGGGTCTGAGCCTCTCCAGCCACTGCTGCTGTACTTGCCAGCCATGAGCCCGGCTTCTGGCTGAGCTGTGTTCCCTCTGTGGGAGTGCACTGACCATCAGTGTGCTCCTACATTGAGCATCTGCCCCCTGGTGGTCAGTGCACATCATAGCAACTGGTTGTTCCTCTGTTTAGTTGATTTGCATATTATCTTTTTATTATATAGGATACTAGAGGCCCGGTGCACAAATATTTGTGCACTCGGGGGGGAGGGGGTCCCTCAGCCCAGCCTGTGCCCTCTTGCAGTCTGGGACCCCTCAGGGGATGTCCATCTGCTGACATGCCTGGTCAGCTTGGGTGAGGGGCTGATGGATGTTTGCAGGCTGGCCACAGTCCCTTCAGGGTTCAGGTCCCTACTGGGGTGCCTGGGCAGCCTGGGTGAGGGGCTGAGGGCCGTTTTCAGGCTTCCCACAGCTCCCATTGACCCAAAATCCCAGCGAGGCTGGCTGGAAGCAGGTTTGAAACTTTGTTGCCTTGAGCAGAAGCCTAGGCAGGCAAAGAAGCCTCCTGTTTGCTTCAGCTCTGTGGTTTCTATAATTGAAACATGGTTGCCTTGAGCAGAGGCCCAGCTGGCCTAAGCAGGCAGTCTCCTCCATCACTGGTGCAAAGGAAGCCTCCTGTTTATTCTAGCTCTGTGGCTGCCTGCCACCATCTTGGCTGGGTTAATTTGCATACAGCCGCTCTGATTGGCTGGTTGGTGTGGCTTGGCTGGTGGGCGTGGCTTAGGTGTAACAGAGTGAGGGTCAATTTACATATTACTTTTTTATTAGATTAGATTATATAGGCTGGGTGCAAACATTCTAGATAGTGTGTTAGCAACCACAATCCAGCAATGTATCAGGAAAAAATCATAACCAAACACCAGACCTTCAATTCTGAGGATCAGTTGGGCAAATTAAGGGAAGAAAAATTGAATGAAGGTAGTCAAGCCATTACTAACATAGTCTGGTATCAGAAAAAACAATATTTGATTCAGGTGCCCACATACCTGAGTTATACTCCTAATTCAGTCCCTTAGCATCTGTCACTCCTGAGTCTCAATGTCCTCAAGTAAAAGAAGCGCGTACTCAATGTCTCTCTGATAGAATGGGGTCCATGAGTCATCCACTAAGAATCCAGCCCAGGTTTTGTATAGGATTTTGTGCAAGTCAAACCCTGCGTTACTCAAGTAGAAAACTGGTCACACTACCCAATAAATCTGTCTGCGCTTTAATTTCACACAACAGTGCAGAGTCTAATCACAACTCAAATGGAAATAAAAAATTACCAGGTTCCCCTCCCCAACTTATTCCAGACAAATATGCATGTCCCGGCTCCTTTCTAACCCCCATAAAAGGCCCAGTAGGCTTCCTATGCAATAACCTTCAGTGAGAGTCACAAGACAAGGTTTTAAACTTGTTTTTACTGCCACCTTGGAGCCTTCTCACACACACATTCACTCTGCATTCTTCTCTTGAACTTCTTTTACTTACATGAATTTACATGTATTTATTTAATGTCTTATTGTGGAAAAATATGCATAACACGAAACTTGCCCTTTTAGCCATTTTAAGTGTACAGGCAAGGAGCATTAAATATATTCATGCCGTTGTACAACCTACTTTATTGAAAACAAACAAACAAACAAAAAAAACCACATGCCCTAAGTAACAAATTCAAATAGCACCTAAATCTATCAAATGAAAATCTTCTTATCAATCGTGTCAAAGGAAATGGCTCTTAAATTTCTTGTAAATTCTTAATTTTAAATTCATATATTGGTATACACAGTAAACACTCAAAAATACTTACACAAGCAGGTTATTTATTTATTTATTTATTTATCAATTTTGTTTTATTGCTTAAAATATTACAAAGAATAGTGCATATGTCTCCTTTTTTTTCCCCCCTTTTTCCCTTTTCCCCCTTGACCTTCCCCAGCCTCCCCTAAGCAGGTTTTTCATTTTTAAAGAATTATGCACATTGTGCTGCCCCTTGCTTTTTTCATATAGCAAAACATCATGAGCTGTTTCTAAGTCAAGGCATACATCTCTCCCTCCATCTTCCTGTTGTGTGATTTTGAGGTAATTATGTGATTAACCAGTATCCTATTAATAATATCATGTTGTTTCTAGTTTTTCATCACTATTATTTTGTTGTTACTATTGTTTTGCTAATACAGATAGTATTACAATGACTATCCTTGAATATATATAACTTGTACATTAGCTACTACATTTGAAGTCTCAGTTCCTTACTGGGGAATTGCAGAATCAAAGCAGATGTGCATGAAGCCGGTTTATTTTTAAAGATTCTCTTGGTAAAGAACAAGCAATGTGAAGTGGTATTGTTTTTTCAATCATCGCTTTCAACTATGTTATGTTAAATACCTGTTGGGCATGTCTTGAGCAATTTCCATAACTGGCAGGTCCATTTAAAACTTCAAAGCTGAATCAAAGCTTTCCCCTTCCCTGGAGAGACTCCTTCAAGGATAGAAACGGAGGAGGAATGGAGATGACGGGAAAGCCAAACATCTTGACTTAAAACATCTCTGTGGGCCATGCTGCTTGTCTGGCTAATTCGGGCAGCTGGTTGATGTTATTTGCTGGCAGGCATCAGGATTTTGAGTTCTTCTTGAGGCCTCCCTCTCTGTTGCAGTTCCCCCACGTGGATGATGCAGTTCTGACTCAGCCTCTTCCACTCTGCACCTTAGTTCCCACCATTGGATGGCTGGGGTCCTTCACTTCACAGTTGTTACTCCTTGAGTGGGTAACCTTATTGGATGAAGTCCTGCAAAATCATTCAAGCCCAGACGCCTTCCGCAGGGTCCTCTCAATCCATAGGACAACCACGTGTCCTTGCCACACAAGTCATGGAAAGCTAGCCACTGTGTACTTTCTCCAATTCTTTCCCCCATGTCAGGTAGGCACAGGGGAAGATATTAGTAAACCTGTCCATGCCTGAGCAGACCTTTCTTAGGAAAGAATATGTCTATCCCCCTTTCTTGCTGGCAGCTCTAATTTTTGTTAATGATTCTCTTGGCACTCATTCACTTGGATTCAAGGACAGGAAAGCATCCCTCATTCTCTCCCCCAAAGGAGAAGAGAAAAGCCTCTCAGAGAAATCACTGCTGTCTTTTCTCACTAGACCACCACTGAGCATTCCTCCTGTTCCTCCCAGTCTTTTTAACTTAACTAGGCGTTTTGGTTGGGTGGTCTTGCTAGTAGCAGTGCCAGTTTTGTTTCCTTCACGGTGACCAGTTGGTGGCTCTCCTGGAACTGTATACATATCTAGTTTGTTTGTTTTTTTGTTTGTTTGTTTTTCCTAGTGTCTTGTGGATCACCTTTGGGTTTAAATGCAATTTAGAAACAGAAAATGTCCCTCTCAATTTCTTGTTATATGCATTTAGCTACTTATAAATTACTCCCCAAAAAGCAGCACCACATACAGCATATGAAAATTCCTGATTTGCCAGAGCCCTTCATAACATTCCTTGCAATAGTTCTGAAAGGAGACGTGACAAAGGTTTATGAAATAATGAAAAGTGTGGATGAGGTAACCCGAGAGTGCTGACTCTCCACTAAATCGCAATGTAAATTGTGAAGCAGGAAAATGTAATAAGCAAGCAGTATACACAGTAGGTAAGGGACTGAGAGAATCCATTCCCCAACGAAGCAGTGCAAGCTGACAAAGGATTTAGAGGAAATTGAAGAGGGATGAATCAAAATAGATTATTTCTTAGGGAAAAATAAAAATTCAGAGGATTTATCGTATCTTTCTGAGGTCATGGAGTACAGCTAAACATTCACACAATACGTGCTTAGGTTTCACTCTAATAATAGAGCCCTTAGCTGAGTGGATAATGGAGATAATGAAGTCTCATCTCCCGAAAGTGGGGGGCCCAGTACATCAGATCCTGCTTAGGATTCTCTGGGACTCATTCAGTTGTCCAGCCCTGCTGGAACGCTCTGTCCCAAACTCAGATACCGCAAAGGAAATCATTTCAGTCCTCCCTACTGGGTCGCTGACAAACTTCTGTTTCTACTGGCACTCTCACACACTTGGGTGGAAAGGGACACTGTACAAGTTTTGGAAGTTTGTCATTATTTATTGAAGCGTCCAGCTCCAAGCCAATATCCTATGTGTAATATTTCAGACTCGGTCCTAAGAAATTACAAGGTTTGGCCTGGCAGGCCTCATGGGGAGAAAGACCCCTGCCCACACCGGACTTGCACTGCTCATGCATTACAATTTCCTGGAGCGAGTCTCTGTCAAGGACTTAGCCCTCCTTCTCCTCACACCAACCAGCCCCGCTCATACACATTTCTGCATTCCTAACCTAGATGCCTCCACTCAGATCCCTCCTTATTGGGGGCTTGGTGGTGGCACTTCTCTACTTTCACTCAGTACTTTTCTACTACTCACCCTTCCTCCCCTCTGCCTTGCCCTGGCTCACGGGTCCATAAAGAGGCCGGTGCCTTTTGTTCAGGGCTCTTTGACAGTGAGATGATTTCCCCTAGATGTACTACATCCACCTGAAAAGTTTTCAAAATGTGTACATTAACAACCTAAATGCTCAGCAATGAGGATTGTATCAATACATTTTGCATCTATAAGATATAATAATTTTAGATATTAAAAATGACAGTGGAGATAAATGAATAAATGCCCATTATAGATGGTTCAAAGCAGAAGGTTCTCTATATTTGCATTCATGTAAAAATAAGTATGCAAACAAATTGTTACCTCCATAACATTACCAAGGGTTACCTCTGGGTGGTGAGGTTAT
Organism: Murina feae; assembly: GCA_004026665.1. NCBI lineage: Eukaryota > Metazoa > Chordata > Mammalia > Chiroptera > Vespertilionidae > Murina > Murina feae. The sequence goes on from PVJC01043408.1 coordinate 10,192, forward strand.
GTATTAATTTTCTTGCCTATCCGCTGGAAACTGATTGTTTTGATGCTGGAAACTGATTGTTTTCACCAACCTTGTTTGCTCTGACAGGTCAGAGGTATGCACCCATTGTTTAAGTTGAAACATTGTTAGTTAAAGCAAACATCCACCTGTTAATTACATGTAAATTCTTGCTTGGAATTTCCTGCCTAAGGATATGGGTGTTTTCCCAGAGCCTCAATAAAAGGCTGGAGAGGTCGGGTACCAGTGGCAGTCATTTCCACTAGAAGTAGGCTCCCGCCTGGCCCCACAGTTTCCAAATTGATTCTCTTCTAGTCTCTCTCTCTTCATTTTGTGTGCAGCCTCTCCAGAACTCGAACCCTGAACAGGAACCCTGAACCACGCGGGATGTGTAAGGGACTCCCACACCTATCTGTATTTTCTAATCTAGGATGAACAGGCATTATTTCTGTAATGAGAAAAAAACCCATGAAAGCTATTTTTTTTAAATTTATTTATCTTTATTGTTCAAATTATTACAGTTGTTCCTCTATTTCCCCCAAAGCTCCCCTCCTCCCATTTCCTACCCCACCTTCTGTCCTTGCCCCCCCCACTGTCTTCATCCATAGGTGTACGATCATTGTCCATTCTCTTCCCACATTCCCAACATCCTTTACCCCCGAAAATTGTCAGTCCACTCCCTTTCTATGCCTCTGATTCTATTCTAATCACCAGTTCATTCTGTTCATCAGATTTTTTATTCACTTGATTTTTAGGTTCACTTGTTGAAAGATATGTATTTGTTGTTCGTAATTTTTATTTTTACTTTTTCTTCATCCTCTTCTCAAAGGATACCTTTCAGCATTTTATATAATACTGGTTGGGTGGTGATGAACGAAAGCTATTTTTAATGTGTGATAGCACATTGAATGAGCAATTCTATATCTTAACTTATTTTTTTTTTTTTTTGCTTTTTAAAATTTCTTTATTGATTTCAGAGAGGAAGGGAGAAGGAGAGAGAAATAGAAACATCAGTGATGAGAGAGAATCATTGATCGGCTACCTCCTGCAATCCCCCCACTGGGGATCAAGCCCAAAACCCAGGCATGTGCCCTTGGCCAGAATCAAACTCGGGACCCTTCAGTTCACAGGCTGATGCTCTATCCACTGAGCCAAGCCGTCTAGGGCTTTTAATATATTTTATTGATTTTTTACAGAGAAGAAGGGAGAGGGATAGAGAGTTAGAAACATCGACCAGCTGCCTCCTGCACACCCCCACTGGGATATGCCTGCAACCAAGGTACATGCCCTTGACTGGAATCAAACCTGGACCCTTCAGTCAGCAGGCCGACGCCCTATCCACTGAGCCAAACTGGTCAGGGCTATATCTGGACATTTTAAGCATGTATGAAATGATTTAGCTAAAATAATGTTTATCAAAAAGTTTTTTTATAATAGAGAAAAATGTAGAACTAACAATTTCTAATGCTAAGACACTGGGAAAATAAATTTTAATACATTAATAGGTTATAACATTAGGCAACTAAATGTTTAATGACTTGAAAAGAAGTTCATAATATATTAATAGGTTATTGTTTTTTAAAGGCAGGTTACACAATAGTGTATTTCCATACCCTTTGACCCAAAAACTCAACTTTTAGGAAATACTGGCACAAAGAAACAAGTATAAATATCTTGATTGTATCATTTCAGTGAAATTTTAGAAGTTACATTAAATTTATCCATGGAGAATGCCAAAAAAAATTTATGGCACAATCACATAGGCTACTAAACAACTTTTTTAAAAAATGAAATAAATTTCTATGTGCTAACATGAAAAATGTCATGATCTATTCTTAAATGAAAATGTACATGTATGAAGGGGTTATAAAATACATTCTAAATTGTATATCTCTATGTTGGTTTGATAGCTATATGAAAGCACCTATATCTTTTATAAACAGAAAAAAAGATTTAAAAGCATATTTAATATATGAGACTATAATATGCATAACAAAAAGTGTGAAAGAATATTTCTCAAAATGTTGATAGTTGTTATTTCTGGGTGGTGAGATTAGAGCTGCATTTTATTTTGTTATTTTTGCTATTCAATATTCTTGGAGATTTTTAAAAGAAATATATTACTTCATAATAAGAAAAATTAAAATTGCTTTAAATTTTAGGACTTTCATTTAATTTTCATTCCTAATAATCCCATTTGTTCTGCCCAGGGTTGCCCACAGCCACTATGTTCCCACTGTGGAAATGTAGCTTCTCACAGGAAGAGGCAGCTTAGTTCAAAGCAAAAAAGATGAAAAGACAAAGAAGTCCATTTGCAAAAGATAACAGATTATATAATTGTATTTATATGAAAGCCCAGAATAGGGTAAATCTACATGTAGAGAAAGTAGGTTGCTTAGGGCGGTAGTAGGAAGGGGAAGGAGTACTGGGGGGAGGGGTGATAGCTAAAGAATATGGGATTTCCTTTTTTTAAAACCTTATCTAATCTAATAAAAGAGTAATATGCAAATTAACCCTCACTCCATTACACTTAAGCCATGCCCACCAGCCAATCAGAGATGATATGCAAATTAACCAAGCCAAGATAGCAGCTGGCAGCCATGGAGCTAGAGCAAACAGGAGGCTTCCCTTGCACCAGCGATGGAGAAGACTGCCTGCCTAGGCTGGCTGTGGCCTCCACTCAAGGCAACAAAGTTTCAATTATAGAAGCCATGGAGCTGAAGCAAACAGGAGGCTTCGTTGCCTGCCTAGGCCTCTGCTCAAGGCAACAAAGTTTCAATTATATAAGATAAATAAACCACAGAAACCTGCTTCCAGCCAGCCTTGCTGGGATTTTGGATCAATGGGAGCTGTGGCCAGCCTGCAAACAGCCCTCAGCCCCTCACCCAGGCTGGCGAGGCACCCCAGCAGGTGGACATCCCCCGAGGGGTCTCAGACTGCAACAGGGCACAGGCCAGGCTGAGGGACCCCCCTGAGTGCACAAATTTTTGTGCACTGGCCCTCTAGTGTGTGTGTGTGTGTGTGTGTGTGTGCAAACTAATAAAAGCGAAATAGTAAAATTAACCGTTTCTCCGAGACAGGTAAGCCACGCCCACCAGCCAATCAGAGCGGCTGTATGCAAATTAGCCCAGCCAACATGGTGGCCGCCACTCACGGACCTGAGTAAACGGCTGTTTCCATTGTGGCAGGAGCGAAAGTGAAGCTGCGCCCGCTCAGCTCAGCTCCGATTAAACTGGCTCTAGTGAAACACACCTTTGAAACAATATAACAATCATAGAATCCTCGGGAGCTGAAGGAAAGAGCAGCCGGGGCCTCACCACTAAGTAACATTGTGTCATTATAGACGCTGCGAGGTGAAGCAGAGAGGAGGGTTCGTTAGCCAGCTTAAAGGAACAGTGTATCAATTATAGAAGATAAACAAACTCCAGAAACCTGCGTCCAGCCGGCCTTGCTGGGATGTTGGGTCAATGGGAGCTGTGGGCAGCCTTAAAGCCCCTCACCCAGGCTGGTCAGGCACACCAGCAGGGGGACATCCCCCGAGGAGTCGCAGACTGCGAGAGGGCACAGGCCAGGCTGAGGGACCTCCCGAGTGCACAGAGCGGCTGCAGGGCGGGACAGCGCAGGACCCAGGACCCGTGAGTGGGAAAGAGGCGGCAGGGTTGGAGGGCACCGGGAAGCGGGTAAGAGGTGGCAGGGGGTCGGCAGCCTGCTTGGTGGGCTTCGCAGGCCCTTTGTGGGGCATCAGGGAGCGGGTAAGAGGTGGCAGGGGTCGGCGGCCTGCTTGGTGGGTTTCCCAGGCCCTTTGTGGGGCATCGGGGAATGGGAAAGAGGTGGCAGGGGGGTCGGCAGCCTGCTTGGCAGCTGTCCAGGCCCTTGGAGGGGCATCAGGGAGCGGGAAAGAGGCAGCAGGGGGTCAGTGGCCTGCTTGGTGGGCTTCCCAGGCCCTTTGCGGGGCCAGGGTCCTGCTTGGCAGCTCCCAGACCCCTTGGCGGCACTGAGAAGTGGGAAAGGAAGGCTGCAGGGGACGGGTGAGTGGGAAAGAGTTGGCGGCCTGCTTGGCGGCTTCCCAGGTCCCTTCTGGGGATCAGGGAGCAGGAAAAGGCTGGCCTGACCACGAGGCAGGGTTTTCCCTGCTTCCTGGTGGATGGAGGAAGATGGGCAGTAGGCAAGCTTGGGAGGCAGGCAGCACCCAGCCCTGGTCACAGCTCAAAAAAGAGAACAACATGCAGGGGAGGGCAAGAGTCTGAGAGATCAACATAGAGGGGGTGCCTGCTCCAAGCCTCCACAGTGTGCCTGGTGGCAGGTCCCCAGCAGGTAGACACACACAGGAGGACTGCTCCGAGC
>PVJC01043409.1:0-14571 GCA_004026665.1 Murina feae
AGTTAGGCGTTGATCAGGCTGGCAGGGGAGTGGTTAGGGGCAATCAGCTGGTGAGAGGTTGAGAACCAGCAGTCTTGGATTGTGAAAGGGATGTCCGACTGCCCGTTTACTCCCAATCCCACTGGTGGGATTGGGCCTAAATGGGCAGTTGTACATCCCTCAAGGGGTCCCAGATTGGAAAGGGTGCAGGTTGGGCTGAAGACATCCCCCCCTACCCACCTCCCACTCCCACTCCATGCACGAATTTCGTGCACTGGGCCTCTAGTCTACTCTAATAAAAGAGTAATATGGAAATTAACCATCTCTCTGAGATGCCTAAGCCACGCCTGCCAGCCAAGCCATGCCCACCAGCCAATCAGAGCAGCTGTATGCAAATTAACCCAGCCAAGATGGAGTCCGGCAGCCATGGAGCGAGCAGCTGTGTGTGCGGCGCAGGCAGCAGCAGGGGCGGGGTGGGAGGCTGTGCGGGTGGCAGTGCGGGTGGGGCGGTGGCAGGGGTGGAGCAGGCAGTGGCAGGTCGAGGCAAGGGAACCCGGGAACCAGGCCTGCAGGGTGGCCGGCACTGCACCCCCACAGCTGTGAGCCCTGCCTTGGTGCTGGTGCCGCTGGGTCAGAGGCTCACATCGTTGACCTGCGCTCACTTGGGCGCGGGGCTGGAGCCAGCGGGCGGGGCTGGGGCCAGGAGCAAGGGGTGTCCCGGTGAGCCCTGAGGGCATGGAGCCAAGCAGGGCGCACTCCGGGAGCCAGCGGCGGCAGGTCCAGGAGGCAGACTGGGGAGCTGAGCATGGTGGGTTGTTGAGGGGCAGAGGGGGAGGGGGAGAGAAGGGAGGGAGAAGGGAGGACACGGGGTGGGGGGGAGGGGGGTTACCCGAGCCCTGTGGCTGTGTAGGTGTTTGGGTTGCTGGGGTCCTAGGAGCAGAGACACAGCCCACAGGGGGCCCAGCACCCAGCAGCCCCAAGCCCAGCCTCAGCGCTGGGGTTGGAGGAGCCGAGACACAAACCATCAAGTGGGCCCGGCACCCAGGAGCTCCAAGCCTCAGAGCCACAGAGGTGCTGGGGCCACTGGAGCTACAGCAGAGACACAAATATGCAGGAAACCTGTGGAAAGGGAGATAAACTATCATAACTTTATCTCTCTTTCCACAAGATGAGAAAACTGACCCTGATTTATTTAGTGATATGGCCCACACCTTTCTACAAGCACAGTGTACAGTATGACCACTCCCAAGAAAGTCTGTTCAGAATACTGTCTCCAGGGAATGACACTACTGTGGCAAATCATCTAAGAAAGGAAACAAGCTTTTGTTGGGTTTATTCTGAAGGTCAGAGAACATGCCACCCCAACATATGCTGTGTTGTTATATTGATGATCTGGAGCTGCAGATGCTTGAAAAACAGCAAATGCAAAGAGGCTTTCTCTAAAGTCTCCTGATCTGCCTAAAATTGGACCCCCACAAAAGGTTCCCTCATGGGAAAAGTGTCATCAGCCAGTGAAGACTGACTCCTGTCACAGGAGACTACAAGTTGACATCACACCCAAGCTTTGTTACAAACTATCTCCCCCACCCCCATTCATCTTTCCTAAAACTCATGTACTCTCCTCTAAGAGGCCTAGATATCCCATCCCCTTTCCCTAGGAAGAAGGTATTTAAATACGGACTCTAAGCCAACCTGGGGAGTTACTCATTTTTCCCTGGGATCTCCCACATATACACGAGGTACACATGTTAATGAACTTTTGTTTTTCTCTTGGTAACCTGTCTTTCATTACAAGGGCCTCCACTAAGAAATCAGAAGGGTAGAGGAACACTATTTTTCCTCCTCCATAATTCTATTTCGGGAAATCAAGTCCCAGGCTGAATAGTGAGTTTGGCTCAAGTGCCAAGCAGTCCCAGCTGAGGGGCGGGAAGCTTCTAGGGGGAAATCAATGATATTGCCATCAAAGTAGGACAGAGGGCACATGCATGGTTGCTGGTGGGAGTTTAAAATCGTTCAACATTTTTGGAGGAGTATTTGGCAAAATTGATAGAAATGTTCAAGGTACATCCAAGAGTCTTCTTATAGGAATCTCATCTGCTGAGATAAAGCACCAGTGCATAAGCCCTGGTCAGAACCCAGGATGCTACTGCAGGCTCCCCTTCCACAATAGGAAAACCTGCTAACAACCTGCATTTTTAAGACAAGGTGGCATCTATACTAATATGCTAATTAGACTGAACATCTTCCAGACATCCTTCTGGACAAAGCCACAGTGGCAGGGCTGAGACAGAGACAATTACAGGTTATCAGGCAGGCAGAGAGCAGTTAGGGGGATCAGGCCAACAGGCAGGTTAGCGGTTAGGAGCCAGCAGCCCTGAGGGTTCCCCAACTGGAGAGGGTGCAGACCAGGCTGAGGCACGTCCCCCCCTTCCCCTGTGCACAAATTTTTTGTGCACCGGGCCCCTAGTAATTAATAAATAAGAATACAAAGAATAAACAACCTACTTCTGCCAAGCCTTGTGAGTGTGTGTCTGTGTGTATACATAATCAGTCCACAAATAATTTAATTTCCTTTAAATTTATCAGTAATTTCTTCCATTCCTTTACTAACACATTTTTTATTTTTCCCACTCCAATTTCTGAGGCAAATCTAAGCCTATGTTTAAAAAGAGCTGAAAAATGAAAATATATAGCCAAAAATATAAAAGTCATTCAAATGAATTCAAAGTTTGTTTTAATTATATCTAATCAGACTGCTTGGGGACGAGTGCTATTATCTTAACAGATGACAGGGAAAGGGCTATTCACTCTTATTTTGTTGTGTTGCATTCCTTTTATCTCCATTAGAGAAATTATCTTCAAATCAAGAAGACTAGACTAACCATGAGATGATCAAAACCCCAGATAGGAAGAAAGCTAGTTAGAGGACTCTCCGCCAGTCTCAAGGAGTCCAAGGGACTGGAGACTATAAACTAGAGCCCTGTGCAAATGTTACTGAAGAATCACTGTTTTCTGTGAAAGATTATGAAGCATAAGTAGGTTGATAGAATACTGAAAATGGACAAAACTGACCTGATTTTTTTTTTTTAATGGGAGAAACTAAATTCTTCAAAATAGATTTTCCTGTCTGATAAAAGTTCATAACGGATTAGTTAAATGTAATTTATTCACTGTGTTAAAATTAGTTGTGAGCTTTTGATAAAGAAATTGAAGATTACTGAGAATCAGAACAGGCTCACTTGAGAATTTTGCAAAACAAATCTCATCCACTATTGAGTAGGATTTCTGTTCTGGAAAAATAAGGAACTGAAAGATCAAATGCATTATCTTAGCAAAGGTGCAGTATAGCTTTGATTATATTATTTAGGAGCAGACAAACTCAACCTGTTACAGAAGAGCAAAGAAAAGCCAAGCGGGCTTCATAGAGAAAGGGAGGAGCCCATTTATTAACACTAGTGACTAGTGGACTCTGGGAGAAAATTTCCAAATCAGAGTGAAGTAACATACAGAGGCTTTGCTTTTTATAAGCTTCTGGGGTCTTTGTCTTGCAGATATGGTTCTGCCCCCTTGTGGGCTTACAGGAAGGCCCTCAGGTGTTGGGGTTTCCAGGTCATATCAGATGGTAAAGACTTTCTCCCCCCACCCACCCCACCAAGGCAGTGCATTGTTTGTGCCTGACAAGCCTTGCAAAACCATCTTCCTCCTCAAACCAAACACAACTGTTACTCAATGGAGCAATGTCATAATATATAGTTACATGTCCCCGGGTTCTGTTTTTTACCGACTTCTGTTGCACACATATTAAAAGGTGAATTTGGGGGGATATTGTAAGGTGGTCTCACACCACCCACTCCTGGTGTTTTCCTTTATGACTTCAAATCATTCTTTAGTTCTCTGCTCACACATTAATTCTCTGACCCTCTGAATATAAAACTTAATAGAGTGAAATGTGAGTCCATAGTAGGCATAAAGCAGGATGGGGGCAGAGGGCAGGAATGGAGACACAAAGCTTCCATAAAAACCCAAAAGGAGTTTGGAGGTTCTAGGTTTATGAGCACATGGAAATTTGGGGAGAGTGATGGGCTCAGAATGGGAGCTGATACAGGAGAATTGCTTGGATGTTATGGGGTTCCCCCCATGTCCCCTGCTTCTTCCCTCCAGGAATAGGGACATCTGAATTGGTGACCAGAATCTTGACTAGCCTTGAGGGTTTCTTGAGGCACTGTTACCAGGCATCTGAAATGTCACTTGAAACTTGTAAGAGCCACAGTTCATTGGAAGGTTGCTGAGACAAAGGGAAAAGATGTTGTTTTAGTGGTTTGAGCAGTAATGCGAAATGAGGAGTGTGGAGCATCAGAGGGGAACCAGGGAAGGTAGAGGCAGGCCAAGAAGCATCACTGCTTAATTCTACTCACCAGAGAATGTTTTGAAGACAGACTTCCATGTAAGCAGCTGTCTTCATATGGATAAAGTTCGAGATGTGCAGGTGGTCTGATACTGCAAAGACATACACCATGAAATACAAATTAAAACAATAAGAAGCCAGGATGGTGTTGGGTACTCACCAGATACTTTAGAGTCTCTGTAAAGTTTTATTTTTAAAAATCCAAAGCAAATGGCAAAATGTGAACATTTGTCAAATATCAGCAGAGAGCACACGGATGTATGTCGTATTATGTTTTGCTCTCTTCTCTGGGTTAGAAATATTCTATAATAAACTATTTTTTTAAATGAAAAATACATGCCCCATGGAGTTCATCTTGGCGGCTGAAATCAGCGGGATCAGGTAATGACCACAGATGGAAGCGCCTCCGCGGAGTGTGAAATCTTCACTGTACCAGCTGTCAGAGAATGAACCTGGGAACTCTGGCAAAGAGTTGCTATAAATTGGCAAGCCTGGTCTTTGTCAATCTTGGGGGTTGGCTTGTTTCATGGGATGTATTTTTTTTCTTTTTGGTCGGTCTTGATTTTATTCCTTAAAAACCAGATGTAACTTATCTTCACAAGACATTTCCCTGCCAATGCAAATTTGATATGTCAGGATACTGGTCTTGTTTCATGACCACTTAAACTTTATGTTTTCTAGTTAATTCACAGAACTACTGATTACTTGCTGGGAATTGATTGTTACCTTAAGTAGTAAATCCAATGATACTTTCCTTGGTGTTTTTAAAGAATGGAGGGATTGCTTCTCTGTGTGACCTATGTGTTGCAATTTATACAAGAAACATATTAATATAGAACTTGACATAACTGTATTATTTTAATTTTTTAATATTTTTATTTATTTCAGAGAGGAAAGGGGGGAAGAGAGAGAGAGAGAGAGAGAGAGAGAGAGAGAGAGAGAGAGAGAAACTTCAATGATGAGAGAGAATCATTGAGAGAGAGAGAAGCATCAATGATGAGAGAGAATCATTGATTGGCTGCTGAAATATGGTAGCAAACATCTCAGGTAGAAACTGTAGTTTAACTTTAACCCTGCTGTTTGGCTTCTGAATTATATAAATCATCCCATGTGATTAATACCCTATTGATTGTAATGTGAATATCCCATTGATTGTGATCTCACTGGTTTTAGAAAGCACATTCTTCTGTGAACCACCCTGAGAACCAGGGCAGCACAATCACCCTAAAATACCTCAATGGCTTAAGATAGTGCATTCCAGTTGACTCAGTGGTCATAAGGCTTGATGGTTCCAGATAATGCATTCCTGTCAACTCAGGGGTCACAAGACCTTGGGCTCCAGGCAATGTGTTTCCATTGATTCAGTGATCTAGAAATCCAAAACTATAATTTAACTAACATGCTCAGTTCTGCTCCTGTAACTGCTTTTTGCAAACCAGGCTCCTCATTCCAAACCCAAAGGTGTAATTGATACCTTGTGATTTTTGCCTATATAAATCTTGTGTTGAGGCCATATTATCACTACGAGATTTGAGGTGCATTGCCCCCTCATAGTCCCGGATTTGCAATAAATGTGACTCCTAATTTGACTTCTTGAGGCGTCTTTGTGTGATTCATGGGGTACATTACAACACTGCCTTCTGCACACCCCCTAATGGGGATTGAACCCACAACCTGGGCATGTGCACTGACCGGGAATGGAACTGCGATCTCCTGGCTCTTAGGTTGTTGCTCAACCACTGAGCCATGCTGGGCGACATAAATTTATGATTTAAATTAATAAATAAACAAATAAACAAACAACAAACAGCCTGGAGGAAGAACTGAGTCAAGCTCTTAAACTGGTCAAATTCTGCATTGCAGTTACCTGAGGTATGGGTCTAATAAGTAAGATTAAAGAGGCTTTAGAAATTAGAAGTGCCTTTGGTGCAAGTAACAGAATGCCACTTTGTGGAGACTGATACAGAAAAGCATTTGATTACCCCACAGAGCTCAGAGTCTGCTGATAAGAAGCCTAGGACTGGTTAAGCTGCTCAACCAACTCGACAAGGCCCAGGCTCTTTCCATCTTTTTGCTCTGCCAACCACAGTATGGTGGCTTGTCATTTTCACTGTTGTAACTATGTCATTATGACTACTTTCAAAGGTAAGGGGAAGGGGCTGGGAGAAATCAGAGGAAGGTTGAGAGAAACAAATAAAAAGAGATCCTTTCCTCCAATTAACCTTTTCTTGTGTCAATTTTTACAAAGCCTTCCAAGCTGACTTGATTCATGATTCATTGCCTTGTGATATGGCAGGTATAGTACTGAGTATCTATATATAACAGCCTCCTAGCTGGCCTCCCTACCTCCACTTGTGCCCCTTTACAACCCATCCTCTACATAGTGGCTTAATAACATCAATCAGATCACTGAACTCCACTGGTCAACTCTTCTAATGGCTTCCCTTTACCATGGAATAAAATCCAGGTTGCTTCCCGTGTTGCCAGGAGCTTTGGCCTCTATCACTTCTCCAACCTTGCCTCTCTCCACTGGCACCCTGGCTCCCTCTGTTCCAGCCACACTGGATATTTGCTTTGTCTAAAACACAGACCTCAGTGTTGATGTTTCATTTGTTTAAATGGTACTTCCTTGTTAGCTTTCATTTTGTCTTTCAGATCCTTTTAAAAATGGGATCTTTTTCAAGAGAAAATTCCTGATTGACATCTTTTAAAGTGCATGCACATACCTTTTACTCTAGCCTCATTGCATGCATTATACTCTCAAATAAAAGCTTTCCTGTCTGAAATTGCATAACTTATTTGTTCCCCTGCCCTATGTTTTCACTTCCACTAGAAGGATACAGCCTTAACTGCCACCCATTTCTGTGGGCCTGGGGCAGTGCCTCCCACCCAGTGTGTCTCAATGAGTATTTGTTGAATCTGCATTCAATCTTCACAACAATACTCTAAGGTGGATGTTTACTACTCTCAGTTTCACAAAGACTGACTGGAAGAATGAGACAGATAAAATCATTTTCTCAAGATAACCGGCTGTGAAGCAGTAGAGCTGGGATTTGAAACCACTCCTCTCCTCTGCCTCTCAGCTATTCCAAGATTAAAAGCTATTCTCAGCTACTCCTGAAGTTATCAATGATCCTAAAGAAATCAATTGTGTAAATATTCCATAAGTTTTTCCTGGCTCAAAGATAGCTATTTCCTGGCATAGGCTTATTTGTGTTATTACAGAAGAGCAAAGAAATACCAAGCACGTTTCCTAGAGAAAGGGAGGGACCTGTTTATTAACACTAGTGGACTCAGGGAATCATTTCCAAATCAGAGTGAAGAAACATACAGAGAGCCTGTCTATATATATCCCGCTGGGGTCTTTGTTTTGCAGATATGCCCCTGCCCACTTCGTGGCCCTGCAGGAAGGCCCCCAGGTGTCAGGCTACAACAGCCCATGGTCTATCCTGGCACCAGCACAACAACCCCCCCACATCCCCACCACCCCCCCAATTCATTGTTCACAGTTTCCATGGCCTGACAGGCCTTTCAGGACCAGTTTCCTCCTCAGTGTGGTCCCCCTTTTGTATGCCATCTGGTTAATCTTTGAGGTTTCCCCACCTCCCACTCCAACCAATACACACACAAAACATCTTTGCTCAAAGTTAGTTGTTTTGAGTTGGGTTTATTGAGATTTTACTTTGACGAAAATGGGTGTGTGGTTTTTATTCCTTAAATAACTTTGACTTAGCTTTTTTCTCTTTCTTTCTCTTTCTTTTTATATTCTGTTTTAAACTCATTCTATCTTATATTTTATGTGCCTTTTTAGACTACCTTAAATCCTAAGTATAGAGTGAGTACAATTAAGAACATAAGCAGTTAAATGTGTATTCCTGACTAGTACACTTGAGATATGTTATTTTGAGTAGCATTATCTTTCAATGTAGGTAAAATAATGAGACAAAATGTGAGTTTCAGCATTAAGAAGCCATAGGGGTAGCCATTAAGAGACTGTAAAACTGTGCAAAGATGCTTATGGTAGTAGGAAAGCTGGGTGCAAAATTGCATATTCAGTACAGTCAAGAACAATTTAAAAAATAAGACTGGAAGGAAATATAAATGTACTCCATTTTATGCAAACCTGAACTATGCAGGTTTGAAATAGTGTGAGACACAAATATAACATCTTTCTTTATAAATCAAACTTCGTGACTATTCTATTTTAAACTCTTTATTATGGGGAATTTAAAGGACACCTAATACACACAGAATAAGGTAATAAACATCCATTCTGCCATCACTCAAAGTCAACAACCCATTTCTGCCTGTCTGGTTCATCTCTTCCTCTATCTACTCCCCAATCTTCTTGTTTATTCATCAGATTTACTCATTTTGAAATGCATAATGTATAAGTTTGACATTCATGCAACCTCTTATTCCAGAAAGTACCCTATGATACTCTCCCAGTTAATCTCTCACCTCAACAGATGAAATCCTAATAAATTAGTTGTATTTATTCTAAAACTTAAATAAAATCATAAAACCGTACTTTTTTGGTGTGTGGTTCCCTTTGCTCCTTTGTGGCCTCTATCAATAGTTCATCTCTTTTTACTTTCTGAAATAGGATGTGTAAATTGATGTTAAATAACATCAAATCTTCCTTGAACATTGGATAAAATTCTCCACTGAAACCAAGTGGACCTGAAGTTTTCTCTGTGGTGAGGTTTTTGATAAATCAGTTTAATTTTTTTGTTAGATACAAGGTTATTCTCGTGTCAGTTTTTCAGGGAACTGGCTCATTTCATCTACAGTGTCAATTTTGTTCACATAAAGTTACCCATGGTTTTCCATTTTAATAATTTGATAAATACAATCTGTCAGGATGATCCTTTCATTTCTGACATTGATCATTGGTATTCTCTCCCTTTAAACCATCAGTCTTGCTTGGGGTTTATCAGTTTTGCTCATCTTTTGGTCAAAAGAACTAATTTTTGACTCTGTTGATCATGTTTTCAATCTTACTGATTCCTGCTCTTATCCCAATTATTGCTTTAGACTTATTTTCAATCAATTTTCCTAGTTTTCATTTAATTTTTGAAAGTGGGAATTTAGATAATTGATTTTAGACCTTTCTTCACTCCTAATAGAAGCATTTGAAACTATTGATTTCCCTCCAGAAAGATCTATGATGCGGAGAGAGAAAGGAAAACCAAAGCAGCCAGTTATCTGGGTGAGCAGAAGGGAACGCCACTCAGGCCGCAGTGGAAGGACTCATTTTGGGCTAGAGGTGAAATGCTCTCTTCGTTACAAAAGGAGGAGATGGATAAAAGGAGAAGATGGATAAAAACAAATAAAGGCGTGAATTTGCTGATGGAATGTTGAGAGCATTTCCATTTGATGGCTTACTTTTTTTTTTCTTCAGTAAGCGTGAGGGCACATCACCAGCTGAGTGTGTGGGAAAGAAGAGTGGGGGAAGTTATGAGCAAAAAAGCAAACTATGAAATAGCCATCTCAGGGTGCGGAGAAGGGAATTTAGTGATGAAGGGGAACAGATGCATCAGGCAGATAACAGCTGTGATTTTTAAATCTGTGATTTTTCTACCCAAAACAGTTGCCCGTGTTACAGCATAGAAAAGGCAATTATATGGGTTCAGAAAGGGCTGGAGATTACCAAGTGAGCAAAGCATGAGATGGGTAGGTGGGTGGCGGGGGAAAGAGGGATCAAGGAGCTGAGAATATTTGCAAGCAAGTGATTAAACTCATATAGCTGGGCAATTAGAAAAGTGAGGGTGAGGTGAGAAAGTCACAATAAAATCAAAGGGCTGTAGCATTGGAAGGTACCAGAGTCAAAGACCTAGAGGAGATGGTCATAGAGTCAAACTGTTTTTAAAATATATGTATTTTATTGATTTCAGGGAGGAAGAGAGAGGGAGATGGAAATAGAAACATCAATGATAAGAGAGAATCACTGGCTGCCTCCTATGCAACCCCACTGGGGATTAAGCCCGAAGCCCAGGCATGTGCCCTGACCAGGAATGAAACTGTGACCACCTGGTTCATAGGTCAATGCTCAACCACTGAGCCATGCTGACCAGGCTAGCATCAAACTTTTAAAGTTAATTTTGAGGGAAATTTGATTACTGGGGGTGACAATGAATAGGTGTTGCCATAGAAGAGAGTAGATGACATGAAGTTGGAAGTATCATTGGAGATGATGAATCAAGGAATTGAGAGGGCAGGATGCTATCTGAGTCACTAGCAGAAATGTTCCTATCATTAAGAATATTGACTGGGCTGGTGTTGCTCAGTGGATGAGTGTTGACCCAGAAACCAAAAGATTGTGGTTTGATTTCTGGTCATGGCACATGCTCAAGTTGAGGGCTCAATCCCCAGAACGGGCCATGCAGGAAGCAGCCAATTGATGATGTTTCTCTCTCACTGATATTTCTCTCTCTATTCCTCTCCCATCCCCTCTCTCTAAAAATCAATAAAAACATATTTTTTAAAAAGAATGTCAACTGGGAAATGGTAGACATGTAATGTGTAAGACTTAACATCTTCAATAAATCACGGGGAGTGACTTGCAGGCTAATAGATAGATGGTAGGAGAGAGAAGGGTGAGAGAGTGACATAGCTAAGTAGCATGAACTTTAAATAAGAAAAAGTTTTTGCAGGAGGGAGAGAGTAAGTAGATTATCTGGAGGTGGCAATGGTGGAATTAGGAGAATAGTGAAACTACTTTCAGACCTTGAGGTCATTAGGCTGTGAAAGAAAACTCAGTCTCTGCTGGGTTGGCCTTCAGAGACACCAGGGCTTCCAGATGGTGTCCAGCATCAGAGAAGGAATGTTCTAAGAGAAGGCTGAAGTTAGAGTGAAAGTAGCTAGTCATAAAGTAGAAGCTTCCAATGACACAATGACAGCATTTAGGCAAAGGAGAGAGATGAAAAATCGACTCCGATTTGGAAGCATAAAAAAGGTAGAATAAGATTGGAGAGAAAGAGATGTGAGAAATGAGTTGCAAAGGCTGGTTAGGACTACAGCTGTGAATGTTAAATATTCCTGGAATGCCTTTTTGGAGTATGTATTAGTTTACAGTGGCTTCCAAAACAAGTTACCAGAAACTCCGTGACTTTAAACAATACAAACTTGTTATCTCACAGAGCTGATGGCCAGAAGTTTAAAATGGACTTCACTGGACTAAAATCAAGGGGTTGGCAGGACTGTGTTTCTTCTAGTGGTTTAAAGGGAGAACTTGTTTTCTCGCCTTTTCCAGCTCCTAGAGGTTGTTTGAATTCCTTGCCCTGTGTTCCCTTCCTCCGTCTTCATGAATCTCTAGTTCTGATTCATCTTCCTCTCCCTGCCCCCCCCCCTTACAAGGATTTCCCTTATAATTACATTTGGACCCACTGGGATAATTTTTTTCTTTAGTACCTTTATTTTTATTAAAATTATTAGGGTGATATCTATATACATAAAAGCCTAAATGGCTGAACAACCGAACAGGTTGACTGGTCGCTATGATGCACACTGACCACCAGGGAGCAGATGCCCAATGCAGGAGCTACCAAGCAGTGATGGAGCAGTGTGGCACCCAGGCTGGGCTTGGGCTCCTCCCCAGACACCTGCCGCTTTGCACACTACTACATCCTTCAGGGGATGTCAGACTGCCGGTTTCAACCTGATCCCCACAGGCAGCTTCTCCTGAGGGTCCCCAGATTGCAAGAGAGTAAAGGCCAGGCTGAGGGACCCCACTAATGCACAAATCTGTGCACTGGGCCTCTAGTTGGTCAATAAGATTATATGGGTTTCATGTACATAGTTTTATGATGCATCATCTGTATATTGCATCATGTGCCCACCACCCAAAGTCAAATAATTTTCAGTTATCACACATTTGGTCTCCTTTAACCTTTACAATCCATTCATTCTCTTTGTCTGTGTCTATGAGTTTCTGTTTTATAACCCACATATGAAAAAATTCATATAGTTCTTAGCTTTTTCTGACTGACTTATTTAGCTTAGCATGATATCCTCAAGATCCATTTATGCTGTTGCAAATGACATTTTCAGGTCATCTGATTGGTAACCGTAATCCCCTTGGGAAGGAATGTATTATGTCCATAGGTCTCCTGGATTAGGACGTGGACATCTTTGAGGGGTCATTATACCTCCTACCACAGAGTCTCCCCAAGATAAAAGGATATGCACAGCCACTTGAATAAGTTATATCAGGAGGAACAGGAGGTGACGGAGGCAGGAGAGGTGAGAAGGAGGCAAATAAACTACTACTTGGTTTCTAGGGAGAGAACAGAAGTGGTGCAAGAACTGTTCTAGGACCTCAGTGACCAAGGATGGAACCATGTTGCAGAGCAGTGATTCCCAAACTTCACTAAGCATCTGGATCCCCTGGAGACAAAGTGTTTCCCCTCCCCCTCCCCATTTCAGACTCCATAGATGGGGCGGAGCCTAAGATTTACATTAAAAAAAATTTTTTTTTATTGATTTTTTTACTGAGAGGAAGGGAGAGGGATAGAGAGTTAGAAACATTGATGAGAGAGAAACATTGATCAGCTGTCTCCTGCACACCTCCTACTGGGGATGTGCCTGCAACCAAGGTACATGCCCTTGACTGGAATCCAACCTGGGACCCTTCAGTTCGCAGGCCGATGCTCTATCCACTGAGCCAAACCGATTAGGGAAGATTTACATTTTTAACAAAGTTTGTGGTGGTACTAATGCTGTTGGTCCAGGAGCTGCATTTGGAGAACTGTTACTCTACTAAGCCCTTGCTTCAAAAATTCTGTGAATGAAGACATATTAATTTCTACGAGTGTGTGTTTTGTTTGTTGTGTTCTTATTTCTGGTTCAAAGCATGGACTTTGAAGCCCATCTTCACTGCCTGCTCCATGGCTAATATACTGTGACCTCCCTATTACTTGGTCTCCACATCTGTAGAGTGTGGATCATGATAATTCTCAATGAAACAAGTTGTGAGGATTAAATAAGTCAATCAGAAGCATTTACTAATGATATAAAAGTGTTAGCTATTATTTAAGAACTTTATCAGCCAAGAAAGAGGAAGAACTAGAGATCAGTATAACAGAGAGGGACAGTATAATTCAGGGACTTGCTACACAGGTGGTCAAAAAGATGGGAAGCCAAGATGAGTACCGATGGGAATCATGCTACCTTGGGGGCAGAGGCCACAGGAGATATTCCAGAGCTCAGAAACTGTGGCCATAGTGCAAACTGTCCAGTAGGAGCAGAGCAAGTGCAAGGGTGGGAAAAAGGTCTGTCAGCAAATGGTAGTTGACTGGCCCACCAACCTGCCCATAGATCTTAGGGATAAAAAGAGCAAAAGAAAAAGCCTTCTTGCAGAACTCCATGATTCCCGTGAACTAATTGGTCTCCATTTAAATGTGGTTCAGGCAATCCCCGTTCATTTTCCCCTCTTGGCATGATGAACTGAGAAACAGAATTCTAAGCAGACACGGAGAGAACATACATTCCCACGTGCAATCTGCGCTTGCGCTGTTTTCTTCACAAGCAGCCTTCCTTAGGGCCGAGACACAGGCTGGGGCCCTCATCTGTCTCTGTGAGTGTGTGCTGAGCTTCCTGGGGAGGCCCTTTCAGTACCTGGGGAGGCCAGAAGGTACCCAGTGAGACTTATTACATGGAACAAACTGAAGAAAATGCAAAGAGGCGGGTGCTGGATGTGCCTGAGACCCAGGGGGTTACATTGTCTCTCTCATTGGTTGTCTTTTTAAAAACTTTTGTTTTGTTGTTTAAAGTATTACAAAGAGTATTACATAAGTCTCCATTTTTTTTCCCCTTGACCTTCCCCCCAGCATCGCCTAGCCCCCAGTGTCTTGTGTCCATTGATTATGCTCATATACATGCATACAAGTCCTTCAGTTGATCTCTTAATCCTCCCAATCCTCCCCAGCTTTCCCGCTGTAGTTTGATGGTCTATTCGATGCTGCTCTGCCTCTGTATCTATTTTTGTTCATTCGTTTATAATGTTCTTTATTATCCATAAACTAGGGGCCTGGTGCACAAAAATTTGTGCACTCGGGGTGGAGGGAGTCCCTCAGCCCGGCCTGTGCCCTCTGACAATCTGGGACCCCTCAGTGGATGTCCTATGATGACCCCAGTCTGCCAGGCGCCTTGTGTGTGTGTGTGTGTGTGTGTGTGTGTGTGTGTGT
>PVJC01043410.1:0-14519 GCA_004026665.1 Murina feae
GTGGCCTCTGCTCAAGGCAACAAAGTTTAAATTATGGAAGATAAATAAACCTTGGATACCTGCTTCCAGCCAGCCTCATTGGGATCTTGGGTAGCTGGGGGCTGTGGCCAGCCTGCAAACAGCCATCATCCACTCACCCAGGCTGGCCAGTCACCCCAGCAGGAACCCCTATCCTGAAGTGGGTGTGGCAGTCTGAAAATGTCCCTTAGCCCCTCACCCAGCCTGGCAAGGAACCCCAGTGGGATCCCCACCCTGATCTGGGGCACCTTTCATGGCAAACCAGCCGCCCCCACCCATGCACCAGGCCTCTATCCTATATAATAAAAAGGTAATATGCAAATTGACCCTAACAGCAGAACCACTGGGAATGACTGGTCACTATGACACACACTGACCACCAGGGGGCAGACACTCAATGCAGGAGCTGCCCTCTGGTGGTCAGTGTGCTCCCACAAGGGGAGCTCTGCTCAGTCACAAGTCAGGCTGATGGCTGCCAGCACAGCAGTGGTGGTGGGAGCCTCTCCTGCCTCCTCAGCAGCACTAAGGATGTCTGACTGCAGCTAAGGCCTGCTCCCCGCTGGCAAGTGGACACCCCCCAAGGGCTCCCAGGCTGTCAGATGGATGTCTGACTGCCAGCTTAGGCCCGATCGCCCGGGGAGTGGGCTTAAGCCAGCAGATGGACATCCCCCAAGGGTTCCCAGACTGCGAGAGGGCACAGGCCGGGCTAAGGAACCCCTTCTCCCAAGTTGCACACATTCTGTGCACCAGGCCTCTAGTACTTAAATGATTACCCTATATCGCAGAAACTCACTGGCTTTTTAAATTTGGTTTATATTTTGGGCTTTCAGATACTTTAAATTCTAGTAGCCAAATTGAAAGAAAAGATAGCAATTAAAAGATACAAAGTAATCACTGTTTTATATTTTTAGAATACAGGTCCTAATATTCTATTATTTAACTGGAGATTTTGAAGCATTTATTTAAATATTTTAATAGCTGGTTTCATTTGGTAAACACACAATTATGTGCTTGTAAATCCATGGGTATGCAGAAGTGAACAAGATACAGGTCCTGTTCTTGAGAAACTTAAAAGGGAAAAAAGCAAAAACATTAAAATGTGTTTAACCTTTTTAAAAAGCCCAAATAACTTATATCCTATTTTAATTTAAAAAGCTTAATTTTATGAACTAAAATCAGTTTCACAGAAACTGCATCACCAGTGCTACATAATCAAAATATTTCTGAAATAAATCAATGCTATTTATGACAGCAAAAGTTTGTGTTAAAAAAAATAGATTGGTGGTCTGTTGGAAGTTTCTCTGTCTCTGGATCTATTTTTGTTCATCAGTTTTTGTTGTTCATTATATTTCACAAATGAGTGAGATCATGTGATATTTATCTTTCTCCAATTGGCTTATTTTGCTTAGCATAATGCTCTCCAGGTCCATCCATGCTATAGTAAATGGTAAGAGTTCTTTCCTTTTTACAATAGTGTAGTATTCCATTATATAGATGTACTACAGTTTTCTAATCCACAGGCCATCAAACCCCAGAGGAAGGCATGGGAGGGGATGGGTAAAAGATCAATCAAAGAACTATATGCATAATCAATGGACACAGATAATAGGGGGGTGAAAGATGAGGCTGGAGGGAGGGGGCAGACTGGGAGAGTACAATGGGGGAAAAAGAGGGATATATGTAATGCTTTTAACAATAAAGAATTTTTTAAAAATTGGATTGACCTAAATCTAAAAGGGTATTGTTGGAAAGGTGTTACTAGCTTAAAAAGAGATAAAAAAATGTGAAATTTCTGAATGAATTAGTAGAGACTACCATTGCTTTAAAAAAAGTGTTTTTATTTATTGTTTTGCATTTTTAATACAGTTTACTTTTAATATTAATTTACATTGGTTTCAGGTGTATAGCACCAATGGCTAGACAATTATATACTTTACCAAGTGTTCCCCCTGATATTTCCAGTACCCACCTGGTAGAATACATAGCTATTTCAATATTATTGACTATATTCTCTATACTGTACTTTACATCCTTATGACTATTTTGTTACTACTAATTTTTACTTCTTAAACCCTTTACTGATTTCACCCAGTCTTCAACCTTCCTCCCCTCTGGCAATCACCAGTCCACTCTGTGTGTCTATGAGTCTGTTTCAATTTTGTTTGTTTAGATTCTACATATAACTGAAATTATATGGTATTTATCTTTCTCTGACTGACTTACTTCACTGAGCATGATACTCTAGCTCCCCCTATATTGTTGCAAATAGATTGCATTTTTTATGGCCCAGTAATATTCCATTTTATAAATCTACCACTGATTTTTATCCATTCATCCACTGATGGGCACTTGGGTTGCTTCCGTATCTTGGCTATTGTGAATAACAATTCAATGAACATAGGGGTACAAATATTCTTTTGAATTAGTGTTTTCGTTTTCTTCAAATAAATACCCAGACATAGAATCGCTGGGTCATATAGCAGTTCTATTTTTAATTTTTTTAAGGACCCTCCATACTGTTGCCCATAGTAACTGCAGAATGCCTTTTCTCTGGACAAACTTAAAACTTACTTGTAGTAGACAGAAAAATGGTTATCAAAGATGTCTCCATCCTAATCCTCAGAACCTGTGAGTTTGCAAATGGAATTAAGGTTGCTAATCAGCTGAATGTATGATAAGGATTAAATTGGATCATTTATATGAGCCCAATCTGGTCCAATTCCTTCAAATTGGAATGGATAGGTAGAGAAATAAATGTGACTACTAAAGAAGGCCAGAGAGTTGCACGTTGCTGGCTGGGAAGATGAAAGACCAAGAGACAAGGAAGATGGATGGCCTGGAGAAGCAAGAAAAAGCAGGAAAATGAATTCTCCTGAGAGCTTCCAGAAAGAAATGCAGCTCTGCTGACACTGTGATTTTCACACAATGATGCTTATGCTGCACTTTCCTGGCCTATGCAGTCAAAAGATAATGAACTTGTGTTCGGCCACCAAGTTTGTGGCAAATTGTTACAGCAGCAAATAGTTCAAACAGATACAATTTGCCACTGTACAAGCAAAGTCTCGTCAATGGAAAAATAATGAAACAATAAATTCCATTCTTTCATTTTTATCTGTAGTCCAAGAAAAGTTCAAAATGCCATCCTTCTTACCTATCTTATTTATCTTGGTTTTTAGTCAATTCAGGTAAACCTAAGATTTTATTGGCCATAAAAATGTATCACAGTAATCTCTCCATTTCAAGACTAAAAAAATATCTAATGGACATTTGCAACAAACCTGATCATAATCATTAGTTATCCATGGGGAACTCGAAGCAACAGAGTTTCTTATTATATTCTACCAGAGGCCTGGTGCATGAAATTTGTGCATGGAGTGGGGATGGGGGATGATGGTGGTGATCCTCAGACCAACCTGCACCTTTTCCTATCTGGGAGCCCTTGAGGGATGACCGACTGCCCGTTTAGGCCTGATCAGACATCCCTTTCAAAATCTAGGACTGCTGGCTCCCAATCTCTTGCCTGCCAATTGCCCCTAACCACTCCTCTGCCAGCCTAATCAATGCCTAACTGCTCCTGTGCTGGCCTGATTGCCCTCAACTGCCCTCCTCTTGTAGCCTGGTCCCCCCGTAACTGCTCTCCCCTGTAGGCCTGGGTCCCTTGAAACTGCCCTCCCCTACAGGCCTGGGTCCCCCCCAACTGTCTCCCCTGCAGGCTTGGGTCCCCCCACAATTGCCCTCCTCTGCCAGCCTGGTCACCCCCAACTGTCCACCCTAGCCAGTCTGGTCCCCCCAAACTTCCCTCCCCTGCAGGCCTGGGTCCCTCCCAACTGCCCTCCCTTGCTGGCCATCTTGTGGTGGCCATCTTTGACCACATGAGGGAAGCCACTTGTGATGGTTAATTTGAATATTATTCTTTTATTACTAGGATATGAATTTGTGCTCCTAATGATAAATAGATTCATATATTATTGTTAAATACATTATATCAAAAAACAAGTTAGAAAATTTAAAGCATTTTCCCCCTTTAGATTGCATGCACACACACACATATATGAATGTATACCTATACAAAATTCAAGAGGTTGTTAAAATTACATATATAAGCTGTTATAAAACAATATTTCTGGGATATTTTGTTTAAAGAGAAATAATCATAAAGTATTTTAAACTATTATGTATGTTTATTTGAACTATATTATAAAATATTAATGGTAGAATTGTATCAAAATTAAATACAACTACTAGTAAAGTCATTTGATGTAATTAACATGTAGGAAGTATGGAATTAAAGGATGGGATAATAATAGATTCTCTTATTTCCCCATCCCTTAAGTATCCAAACTTCCAAAAGCTCTGTTCATATCTATTTAAAGTAATTGAAATAAATTTTCAGGTGAACCTATCTTTTAAAAAATATGCCTATTAACGTTAAACTGATGAAAAAACAGATCAGAGACAGAGAAGGATCGATCAGACTGTCAAACCTCAGAAAGAAGGTAGGGGAGTGTGGGGATAAGGTGGAGAGATCAACCAAAGGACTTGTATGCATGCATATAGGCCTAACCAATGGATACAGACACCGGGGGGGCGCTGGGGGGAAATGGACATATATGTAATACTTTAATCAACAAAGAAAAAACTATGTTTAATTTTCACTTCTTTATGATTGAAAGTTTTGTGGAATTCAGAAAATATAACTGGATGCCGAAACAACTTTTAAAACAACTTATTTCTTATAAAGACAACTCCATTCTCAAAGAGCTTCCCCACGGAGGTTTCTATTTCATTATCACTGATTTTGAATTCTGAATGCTCTTATTAGAGACCAGTTCTGAGGGTAAGAGGTCTAGAATAACTTCCAAAGACCCAAGAATTTTGGGAAAGTGTGGCTGTTTGTGTGTGGAGTGCATGTGTGTGCATGTGTCTTGAGGTTTCTAAAAGTCATTGCGCACTGATTTTATGCCATCTACTGCATTCTATACATGAAGTATCTTATATAATAAAAGCCTAATATGCAAATTGCCCCTACACTTACAGAGCTAAGGTAGACTATCCTATCTAATAAAAGAGTAATATGCAAATTGACCATCACACCAACACACAAGATGGCAGCCACCATGTGGACAAAAGATGGCTGGCAGGGGAGGGCAGTTGTGAGTGATCAGGCCAGCAGGGGAGGGCAGTTGGGAGGACCAGGCCTAAAAGGGAGGGCAGTTGGGGGCAATCAGGCCTGCAGGGGAAGGCAGTTGGGGGGATCAGTCCTTCAGGGGCGGACAGGTAGGGGCAATCAGGCCAGCAGGGGAGGGCAGGTAGGGGTGACCAAGCTGGCAGGGGAGCAGTTAGGTGGTGATCAGGCTGACAGGCAGAAGTGGTTAGGGTCAATCAGGCAGGCAGGCAAGTGGTTGGGAGCCAGCAGTCCTAGATTGTGAGAGGGATCCACAATTTCCCAGTGGTGTGAATATGATATGGTTAACCTGAGAACATTCAGTAATGGTGTGGTGTAACATTGCCTAGCATTAGATACTCTGTTCAATATCGCTTAAGTTAAAAAATTATAGAATTGTGGTTCCTCTAAGTTTCAGCAGCATGAAAAATACCAAGAAATCCTGCTGTTTAATATCCTTGCTACATGCAATTGTTGGAGAATGTGCTAAATATCTCAATTTTGGTTACAATAAATGTGCTCCCCAGAGGATTGTGGCCAGCAAGCAGGGCACTCAGACAACACATCTTTCCAGTTGTGTTACAAACAAAATGAGTCACAGCACATTCCATTAGGATAATAATATGTATTTGAAGTCATTAAAGATCTAAGCAAGTGCAGTGCAACACAAAATACTGTAAATTGTTACAGTCTTCCAGTGACTATACTTTAGGCAAATTACACAATAAAAATGTTATAATAACATTCCAATTCACATAAAACCTAGGACAACATAAGCCCAATCTAAAGGCTTAAAGAGTCATATATTCATATATGAAAAGTAATTGAATCTCAAAAATATAAAGCTAATAGTCATTTCTCTCAGTGCCTTTTTAAAAATTCAGATATAGTACTAGAGTTTAAAATCTAAAAGATGCACATCAGTGATTCTAATAAATGCCTCTGAAAAACCACACCTTTCAAAAAAGCACATACTCAGGAGACTACAAGAGTAAAAGAAATGAAAATAACTACACTGCAATAGCAACAGCATACCTCAGTGTGTTCCCACCAGATTGGAACAGATGGCAGTTATTATTGTCTTGAAAACTTTTTATTCATGGATTACATTCTGAAAATGTTAGGTCTAATTTCAACTTCATGATATAAATTCTTTGAGGATTAAGTCTGTTTTATAAGGATCATTGGCCAGATTTCAGTTCAGAAAAATATCTTACATTTTGATATACATTCTTAGGCCTTTTCACTTAATTTTCAAAACAACTCCCTTGAATTTTCTTATTTTGAAGATGCATACAGTGAGATTTAGGGAAAAAAATATATATAATTAATATATATATATATTAGGGGCCTGGTGCACAAAATTTGTGCACTCAGGGGGGTCCCTCAGCCCAGATTGTGCCCTCTCGCAGTCTGGGACCCCTCAGGGGATGTTCACCTACTGGCATGCCTGGCCAGCCTGGGTGAGGGGCTGATGGCTGTTTGCAGGCTGCCCAAGGCCCCAATGTGGACCTTCACCCCATTGGGGTGTGGCAAGCCTGGGTGATGGGCTGAGGGCCGTTTTCACACTGCCCACAGTTCCTTCAGGTTTTGTGTCCCTACTGGGGTGCCTGGGAAGCGAGGGTGAAGAGCTGAGGGCCATTTTCAGGCTGCCCACAGTCCCTTCAGGGTTTGAGTCCCTACTGGGGTACTTGGTCAGCCTGGATGAGGGGCTGAGGGCTGTTTTCAGGCTTTCAGGCTGCCCACAGCTCTCATTGACCCAAGGTCCCAGTGAGGCTGGCTGGAATCAGGTTTCTGGGGTTTATTTATCTTCTATAATTGAAACACTGTTGCTTTGAGCCAAGGCCTAAGCAGGTAAGGAAGCCTCCTGTTTGTTTCAGCTCCGTGGCTTCTATAATTGAAACATTGTTACTGTGAGCAGAGGCTCAGCCAGCCTAGGCCAGCAGTTGCAATGGAAGCCTGTTGTTTACTCTAGCTCCGTGGCCGCCAGCCTCCATCTTGGCTGGGTTAATTTGCATACAGCCACTCTGATTGGCTGGTGGGCGTGGCTTAGGCATCCCAAAGAGATTATTAATTTGCATATTACTCTTTTATTAGTATATATATATATATATATATATATATATATATATATATATATATTTTGTTGGTGTTGTTGTTGTCCAATTTGCTCCAATAGACTAAAGAGCAGGAATTTAATCTATATTTTTTGGTGCTGTGATCACATAATATCATTTATACATAAATGTAAAATATAATTAATATGTTACAAGTGAATTCTGGCAAACATGATGAGATTGATTATCTAGGAACAACTATTATGGTTAACTAAATTGGAAGACTGGGTGTATTTTCACAGCAAATGGATAAAAAGGGAGCACATTATTTATTGACTAGAGGCTTGCTGCACAAAATTCGTGCACAGAGTGGCAGTGGAGGATTGGGGTGGTGTCCTTCAGCCCAATCTGCATCCTTTACAATCTGGGACTTCTTGAGGGATGTCCAACTGCCCATTTTAATATGAGTTACTGGGTCAGTATATTAAAACGGGCAGTCGGACATCCCTTTCACAATCCAGGACTGCTGGCTCCTGACCTCTCGCTTGCCGATTGCCTCTAACCACTCCCCTGCCAGCCTGATTAACGCCTAACTACTCCTGTTCTGGCCTTATGGCCCTTAACTACCCTCCCCCAGCCAGGAAGGTCTCCCCCAACTGTTGTCCCCTGCAGGCCTGGGTCCCCCCTAACTGTCCTCTCTGCAGGCCTGGATCTTCCCCAACTGTCCTCCCCTGCTGGCCTGAGTCCTCCCCAACTGTCCTCCCCTGCCAGCCTGGGTCCCCTCCAATTGCCCTTCTCTGCCAGCCTTGTCCCCCCCAACTCTCCTCCCCTGCAGGCCTGGGTCCTCCACAACTGTCCTCTCCTGCAGGCCTGGGTCCTCTCCAACTGCCCTCTCCTCCAGGCTTGGGTTCTCTCCTAACTGCCCTTCCCTGCAGGCCTTGGTCCCTCCCAACTGTCCTCCCTTGCTGGCCATCTTGTGGTGGCCATCTTTGACCACATGGGGAAAGCCATCTTGCGATGGTCAATTTGCATATTACTCTTTTATTACATAGGATTATTGCTGTATGGGTGGGTACTCATTTTGCTTCTTGGAAAAGGTTATAACCTACACCCAATCTATGTGAAATGGGAAAACATCACAGATCTTCAAGTAAGTAACATCTTTGAGCCCAAAGAACAATGTATTAACAGGCCAACTAAAGAAAATATCATTGTGAAGTCACTTTTTAAAGTAATCAAGACAATGAATCAAGACAAAATGATCCCAGTTCTCTCTCCTTGAGGTTGAAATTGATAATACAAGTATATTTGCATTAGTTTAATTAATTTAAGAAATATCTTTGGAAGAGATATTTTACCTCTCCCTTTTATGAGTTCTCAGGCCATCTGATATTAGGTGCTATGAAATTAAATAATAATTTTATGAATTAAGCTTGATCTACTGGATGTTTAATAGCAGTACAAATAAAATGTGATATTGATGCACTTGAGAAAAATAAAATTCTTCATGAAATGGGATTACATTTGTCTCTGATCAAAGGGAAAAAACTGACCTCATAGAGAAAATGAACTACCAACCATAATAAGAGATACCAAATTTAGGTTAAAGAAAAAGTATTACATATTGCCAGAATTAGAATTTGCAGAGAATATTGCACTAAAATAATGTCTTTTACTGACATTCTTGCCAGGTCCAGTAGAAAAGATTCAGGGAGATTCTATTTGACTCAAATTTGGGCATGTGCCTATTCTTAAAATAATCACATAGATAGCTTAGATGGATGGGGCCTTTTAAGTGAATAACCCAGTTATATATTCAGTTCTGCAATGCTTGGACGAGTGGTCTTAGTTTTTCTCACATTAAGAACAGCAAAAAGTAATAAGCTTTCATTATAGAATATGACCTCAGATATTACCAATACATTATGCTGATATTTTCCTAAAATGTCATTAAAATTAAGAAGTGATATCCTCTCTTAGTATCAGTCAACTGAGCTACTGGGTCAGTATATTTAAAAAAATTATGGAACCAAGAGTGAGACAATTTATATAAGTACATATATCACAAAATCTAGTTTGAGCCTTTTCCCACTTATATATTACTCATGCTATATAATTACATGTAAAACCTTATTTCTAAGACTCTGACTTCTGGTCTAGGTAATTCAGACCAAATTTCCTGCTGAGAAAAGAAAAAGAAGAAAAATTAGACTGCTTGTTTTTTAAGCCCGCTATAAGGCACCAGACTATTAATGCAACAAAGAACATTAGACCAAGATTTTAAAAAAAAGAAAAAAGAGAGAGACCCAAATATATCAGCTTGATCTTTAGGCTGCTTTTCTCTTGCAGCCTTTGCTGAGTTCCTAAAAGGCACCTGTGTAGTTGAGAAGCTGAGCAGTCCTTTTCACAGCCTCTCAGGAATGGAGGATATAAATTAGAGAACATGGCCAGTGAGAAGGGAACACACTAATGTAATTCTTGGTTGGGATCATGCACAGCCCTTGCAGGGATTAAAGACCATCTTTACTTATCTGATCTGATGATAGTAAATTAAAAAATTTCTGGACTGTTTATATCTCTAGATGCCTTCCACACGCAAATACAAATCGCCTCTGGAGAATGAAAAAAATTAGCATAGGCCTCAGACCAATTTAAACAGTGCCAGGTGCCAGGGATGGGGTGGAGTGGGGAGATGGAGAAAGAGAGAGAGAGAGAGAGAGAGAGAGAGAGAGAGAACTCTCATGGACACAGTATAGTAATTGTAAGGGGAGGAGAGGAAGTAGAGAAATAGAAACATCAATGAGAGAGAAAGATGATTGGGCTGATTTCTCCTCCACGCTCCCCTCCCACTCCCCGACCCTGAACTAGGGATCAGGCTTGCAACCTGGACATGTGCCCTGACTGGTAATTGAACCAGTGACCTCTTGGTTCATGGGTTGATGCTCAACCATTGCGCAACACTGTGCTTGTTTTACCTGCTATCTGGGTATCTTTTAGCCCAGTCAAGCTGGCACTTAAAATTAGCCATCACATCACCTAAATCCAAATCATGCTACCTTTCATCTAAAACCCATACAGATAAAAAAGCATTACAAAGAAAATGATATCAGATGGAATAAAAATCAATTTTCATGCCCACTGAAAATTGGAAAATAAATAAAAAATGTTAAAAAATTCAATTTTCATATAAGTAGAGAAACAAATATTAAAATCAGCAAAGAGTGTCCCTAGCCAAGTAGTTCAGTTGGTTAGAGCATCGTCGGATATGCCAAAGTTGTGGGTTTGATCTCTGATAAGGACACATATAAGAAGCAACCAATGAATGAAAAAAAAGTGGAACAAATTGATGTTTCTCTTTCCCTTCCACTCTCTCTCTCTAAAACAACTAAACAACAACAAACCTAAAAAGAAATAGCAGAGCATGCCTCAGAGATCACACTAAAACAGACACAGAGGTATTACAAAAATAGAAGAGACTGCAGCAAGATTTTAGTAGTGGAAGATGCAGGTAATATTGGCCAGGCTCATTCCAAAAAGGAACTGAGGAGATTACTGAGAATACATAGAAGATGCCTAGAGAGTGTGCAGAACCACCGACTAATTGTTTCAGGATTGTACTGCCTCTGCATGAGGGATGTTCCTTGAAAAAGGAAGATGTCCCTTAGGAATTTGAGAGTTAATGGAAAGAAAGAAACTAAAGGCCACGTTCAACTTCTCACAAAACAAGATAGTATCACACAGTCAGAAAACAGAGTGACTCACCCCTCAAAAAGCACACCCCCCACCAAGCATTTATTCAATTAAATTCTATTTTACCACACCAACACACCATGCTCATGACACTTATTTTGAGCTCTTCACAAGAGCTCAAAGTCTACTTATCTAAACTTCACAACAGTTTTGTTCTCCATTTTATAGACTAGGGAACAAAAACAGATAGATCTTAAGTAACTTGCAAATGTCATGCTACCTATAGGTAGAGGGCATGTTCCAATACCCACTGCATGATTCAAAGTTGACTTTTATCCACTTTTTCAACTTTTTACTCAGCCTACAATATGCATCTTAAGACTTCAAAAGATAGCCAGATAATGGTATTTTTTAAAAGTGAAATTCAAAATAAGTATGGAAATTGCAAAGTATTGCCTAACTCATTTCAAGAATGATGATTTTCCAGGCCAAAAATAATGTTAACTAAAAACCAACCAACCAAGCAAATAAATAAATGCATAAATCTGAAGTTCTAATGAAGAATGAAAGAAATTCCAGAAGACCTAAGAGTATTCTCATTTTTTAAAACAAGAAAGACAGTTACTGAAACAGAAATCAAGCCTGATTCCAGATAAAATCCTAGAAGAAATTGTTAAACAGGTGACTTTCATGTAATTGAAAATAGAACTGGTGGATGGTAGTACACTAAATACTAGCAGTCTGCTGCTCTGGTAGTCTCCATGAAGCTTAGCGAAATCCTGTAGGCAGAGTCCTCCACAGCAGGACTTGCAAGAGATGAGACAGCTTGACAACAGAGCATTAGGTGAATTTATATGATTGATAGATTGTGCTCAGAGGGAAGAATCATTAACAATTAAGGATCATTAACAATTGATCATTCTTAATTAAAGCTGTGTGATTCTCTCTCTGTTTTATCTCAGCACATAATAGGAATTCAACAAATACTGGCTTGAAATTGAATGAAGGTAGGCAAATCAGTGAGGGCCTAATACAGGCTCATGTGAAGCTCTGAATAACATATATATTTGTAGCTTAGATAATACACTAGTGATATTTTAGACACATTTGTGAACAAATGAAGTAAGGTGGGGAAATAAATGTCTGAAATGCTATAATAGAGATTTGCCTTTTCAGGGTCTAGCTCATGATAGTTTTCAATAGGCATAAGTGCATATTCACTTTAGCTTTCCATTTAGAAGGTACTGACCTTTTCTTACTGGTACCTTTTATTCCTCTAACCCACTGCTAATTCATGGGCAACATATTGGCAATAGATCTAAAGTGACATATACTGTTCAGAGATTCAGTGAAACATTCTCAGCTCAGAGGCATTTCCCTGCTTTCTGTGTAAACACCATACTGACGACAAAATTGCTTCTGGGATTTATGTCATTGCATTTCCTTGTCCCTTTTTATTAAATTGGCTTCCTTGCTCTGCACATCCATGACTGCTCTTGGTCTTTGTACTGTATCAACTATGACTTGATATATATCTGAGAACTAAGGTGACTTGTTGAGTTTCAGAACTACACATGACATTCTCAAGAGAGGAGAAGACTTACTATTATATATATGAGATAGTTTCAGATCAACTAAATGAGAAAGGAACTATGCTTTCACCAAAGAAAAATGGGGGTATTTCAGTTTCATGAAAGGAATAGTCAGTATAGAAATTGGGATAAACCCCGAAGTAGTATCAGTGTGCACATGCACACACACACATTCACACACTCACATGCACTCTCACAGACAAGTCAATTCTGCTATTTATCAAAATAATATTTAAAGTGGTGAGAAAACTTGGGTTCTACTAGTACTGACACTTTGACACATTTGAAAGAAAGTATCATTCTACTCTCAATTATGTTATTTGCACACATGAAAATTGACTATTACATGATCCCTTTAAAATCACATTGTCAAATCAACAGGGAGGAAATAAAAAAGGGCCATAATTTAGACTTGATTTTATGCAGCAAAAGGTTTGTTTAGTTTTAAATTACTGTGGCTTACACAATGTGTGGCACATTTAAGATGAAGAGTGGCAGTAAGATGGTTTGAAGTATAAAGAAGGACTTGTATCAGGGGGAGGCTGAGCTAAGCAGGTTAAAGGGAACCCCCAAATGTAGGATGAAGGCATAAATTCAAATTTATTCAAATGAACTCTGCTCAAATTGTCAAGAACAAAGGTACATGGGCAACATGTGTTTGTCTCAGAGTGCGATCAACACAAATCATTTGATGAAAAATTATAAAATTTAGTAATTTGGAAGGACTATTAAAGGCAAGAGGCTCAAACAATATATTTCCAATGGTTTAAACTTTCACCAGAAATAGAATTGTCTTCTGATCTCCACAGTCCTCCAGTCACTTCTGAAGCAAAGGCTACATCCTGACAATGCTTTAAAGCTGGATCAATATCAGTTCACTCTGTTCCTTTGTGAACAGTTTCAGTTGTCATTACTCATGCGAGCAGACAGCTCTGCCTCTTTAGAAGGCATGAATGTGCCATCTCATTAGAACTATTGTCAGGAGGCTTCTGTTTTACAAATATAATTTTAATTATAATTAATGACATCAAACAAATAGTGACATGCTTATTGAGGTTTATATATGAGTAATTGCTCTGAACTTTATTAAAAAACAAATAGCTATATTAAAATATTTAAAAGTCCAGTTTCTTAAACCTTTTTTATAACCACCCAATTAACTTAAATTCCCCCTTTTTTTTTCAGTTTTTCCATAATTTATTGCATCAAGGTATAGAGCAAATACTGTTCCCAATGATTTTTTTTTTTTTTACCTAAAACCTTTTTAAAAGGCAGTAAACGTTGCCCTGGCTGGATGGCTCAATTAGTTGGAGTGCTGTCCCATACACCAAAGGATTTCAGATTTGACCTCAGGGCATGTATGGGCAATTGATCGATGTTGAAATTCTCTCATATTGATGTGTTTCTCTCTCTGTATCTCTTTTTCTCTCCTTCTTGCTTTTTCTCTCAAATCAATAAAAAAACAAAACAAAACACCATATCCCCAGGTGAGGATTAACAACAAAGGCAGTGATGGCTTTCACTGACAACTGGTAGAGAAATAAATATGGCCCTTAAGGTATCCTAGTGTATAACACAAAATTATATACACGTGCACTTTGAACACAATACTGAACATGCGAATATAACTCAATATAAATTTTTATCAGAAAGTAAAAACATAATTCCTAACCACACATCCATGTTGATAGTACATCAGTGTGATTTTGCAACAAATCTAAGATATAGAGAAATTGTGTTAACATTCACATAGCATGGAAGACAAAAAATATAGTTCATGGTACAATTCTAACCAAAATAGGACATTATATCAAGTTCATGAATAATTTCCTTACATTATTTTTTTAGTATTTTTCTACATAAAAATGTTCACAGTATAATTCTCCTAGGCATTCATAACAAAATTTATAAACACACACACACTAACAACACATACCAGTTTCACAAGCTTGGGGAAAAGACAAGAGAGAGAGAGAGGGAGGGAGAGAGAGAGAGAGA
>PVJC01043411.1:0-14530 GCA_004026665.1 Murina feae
GTGTGTGTGTGTGTGTGTGTGTGTTTATTAAGATATCTTGTAAATGTTATACACTCCCTGAGACCAGAACTTTTTTTTCTCTCCCCAGGGCAGAGTCCTGTAGGATGTTCATTGAACCTAGCAGATGAACACAGAATAATATTAACAATGGGCTCGTGTGGATTAGCTAAGGCCTCTCATTTGTGGCTAGAGCTTTATTAATCCACACGAGCAGCATTTCCAGAGCTGGGGGTAGATGGTTCTACCAATTCTCTATCATCTCTTAGAGTACTAATAAAACATGGTAGTTTGAGGAAAAAAGGAGGCTGTATTACTTTATATTCTCTGAGGATTTCCAAAGTATATTTTATGGCAGTTTTCTCTGTAGAGCTATATCTACCTATAGCATTGCTTTGAAATGTAAACTTTAGATTGATATTATGTCTAACCCACATTAATTTGTTTCAAGTGAAATTGAACCTTTGAAAGAATAGCTTACCAAAGAAAAAGATTAATTATAGTAGCAATTAAAAAAAAAATACTGCTACCTGGTTAATCAGTGAATCACTTGTCTTGATTATTTTAATGAGGCTCTCTTAATTTACATAACTTTTTCCTTCCAGCAGTCGGTCCAATTACCTTGTTTTCTTGTTTTATGACTTGCTAATAGGTACATCATTTATAATCCATGAAATCAGCTCCCCTATTCAATTTTATTTGTTTTTGTCTCCATCTCTCTTTTCCTTAAATGCCATTTGGAAATCAGGTTTCTTTAATGGAACTGTTGCTTTCCTAACAGTTGTGACACATTGACATTCTCCATCAATAAAAGCTGAGGACTCTGTGTTAGTCCTGCAGTTTGTAAAATTGATTTAATTTTAGTTGTTTTAGAAATTAATAGAACACTAAAGTTGAGGCTATAGCCTTGCATTTGTAATGTTGTATTTACCTGGAGGAAGAAAAAAAGCTTAAGAGTTAATGTCCTGATAAAAATATACTCTGTTGGTAAAAGAAAAGATATTCTAATTTCCAAGACCAAACTAGCTCTGTGTGGTGTGTGTAGATAAACCAGCTCCCCACATCAAGATTAATCACACCCTGGGCTGCAGAGACCGATTGAGAAGCTGATTTAATAAATGAGTGGAGCAAACTAGTGCAATGAAAGGACCTGAGAGTGGAATTTCCTAGGGTGAGTTCATTCATTATACCTAGGACAAGAGCTGGCCCGAGAAGTAGATCATGATCCCTGTAAAGGCATTTATAGGAGGGGTTGTGCATGTATGCGGGGGAATAAAATTCTATTATTAACAACACAAAGCTGCCCATTGGTACTTTTCTCCCTAATCTCCTACATTTGAAGAAATAACTTTCCATTTGATTATTATCATAGCAGATACTAAATAAACGTATTTATCATTCAGCAAATGCATTTAATTTGCATCCTAATATTATCTAAAGTAAAAATTACTGGTTTTCTTTCCCATTTTCAATACTTGGTTTGGCATATGCACCCCAAGGAAAATATATTAGTGGATACGTGCAATAAAAATGTTTTTCTTCTTCAAATTCTACTTTACTGAAGAAAGAGAAAGGAAAAGTCCTGAATAAAACATAAATAAATCATATTTTCACACAGAAATGCCCCAATTAGACTGATGGCAGGGCTTAATGAAACAGACTTGTACAAGAAACTGGGGTCTCAAAAATGCTTATCTTCTCTCACGGGGATGTAAAGTACAGCATAGAAAATATAGTCAATCATATTGTAATGACTTTATGGTGTTAGGTGACTATTAGAATTATCAGGGAGATGATTTTATAATTTATATAAATGTCTAACCACCATGCTCTACACCTGAAACTAATACAAAATAATATTGAGGGTCAACTGTAATTGAGAGAAAAAAAAGCTGGTTTTCTTAATAGCTTTTTTACAACCCATTTATGACAGATACATAATCAGAAGGGAAATATAGAATAAGGAGTATATCAAGTTTAATCACTAAATATGTAGCAATTAAGTTAATCCTATGCTAACAGAATACACTGTTAAAAAGTATTTTTGTGGTTGTTATTATAAGTTTTATGGAAGCACCATCTTTGTCTAACCTCTGAGGCTGAAAAATATTGTTCAACATAATATTCAAATACAGTGTTCGTTTTTCCAAAGTAGAAAGAAAAAAAATTCCATCATGTGAGAGACAGCGCGAAGACAGCTGACTGTGTGAGCTCTCACCCAACACCAGACCTGCTGCACCTTGATCTTGGATTTCCCAAGATCCAGAACTGTGAGAAATAAATGTTTACTGATTAAGTGTGTGGGGGGTGCATGTGTGTGCACATGTATGTGCATGTGTGCGTAGTTTTTTGTTTTGATGATTGCTTGTAATTCTGCATTAATTTCTAAAATTAAGCAACTCTAAACATGAAAGTCAGTTTTACTTGGATCTTTCCTTCCCCAACACTTGAGCCAGTTGTGCCATGAGATAGCAGAGGACAGCCAGGGCTTTGTCGATAAGGTAGATGTTCTAATGACAAGGAGATCTGGCTATTGGCTGCCAGGTATGCATAAGTCCAGATTGCTACACTACTGCATCTTGTATTACTTTCTCACAGACTTTATGTTTCAACTGTCTCCAAATTTTTTTAATCTCATGGATTTATGGAAGAATGCAAGTAGGTAAAGGGTGGTCTGGGGCTGTATGGGTATATTCCATGTCTGTGGGAATTGCATTATGCTACAACAAAATATAAATGTGTCTGATAATGATATGTTTAATAGAACAAAGGATCTTTCATGCTTCAGTTTTGAGCAAGTGCCTGGAGTTGTTTTAAAATATCATTGTTTTCCTTACCCACAACATTGTTGATTTCAAGTCTGAGACTTAACTTGCTGAGTGGCTTTGGGCAGTCACCTAAGATCTCTGAGCTTTAATGTTTCTTTATGTAAAATAGAAAAGAATACCCGTCTTACAAGATTGCCTTGAGGGTTATAGAAAATCTACACTGGGCACAATATCAAAGAATTGCTTTACAAATGTCAGTTTTCATTACTATTTGTGGTGTTTTCAAATGAAAACCTTTCACATATTAACCACTTACCATCGGGGCCACCTTATCCACCCAAACTTTACTTGTTAGCAGGCAGCATAGTGAGTAAGTATGCAGGCTCTGACTTACACCGCAAATGTAAGCTTTTTTTTTTTATTTCTCACTTGTAAAATGAGAATGTCCTCATTGTTACCATCTTATATGGTGGTTGCAGAGAATAATGAAATAAAATAATAATCAATAAAAACACTTCCTAAAAATATATTCCCTGCTAGAATGGACCCGCAGAAGATCAAGTGCCTTATCCGTCTTGGTTATCACTGTATCGCCACCATCTAACAGTGCCTGGCACATAATGGGAATCCAGTGAGTGATAAGATGATGGTGGAGGGAACAATGCCTCTCACACAGTACACACTCTTACCTGTATTATCATTCTTCACACGTGCCTTCCTCCAGGTCTGAGTGCTCTCCTCACCATTATCGGCACACTCACTTCCCCGCTTTCTGCTCTTACCGATGGGGAGCGCTTTGATTGAAAAGTTGTATTTTTTTCTTTCTCTCCATCCAAAATAACTAGATTTCTTAAAGAAGCCAGACTTATAATCTTATAATCTCTCCGTTGTGTTTTGAACTTCACTTGTGTTCGTTTTTGACTTTGTGTATTTTATCAGCTCACCTTGCCTTAGTTTGACACCAAAAGTATATGTGCTGGGAAGGAGGAGGAAATGGACTGCCTCACTTTGCACCAATCATAATGTGTTCATTGGTTCTGGTTTTAGTTTTCTGTGGCTGCTGTAACAAACTAACACAAATTTAGAGGCTGAAAACAAAATTAAGTTTTAATCTTACAGTCCTGTGTTTTAGAATTCTGAAACACATCAGTGAGATCACTGAGCTAAAATAAAAATGTCCATAGGGCTATGTTCCTTTCTGGAGGCACTTGGGGGGAAAATCAATTTTCTTGCCTTTCTAGGGGCTGATGGCATTCCTCAGCCTGGGGTCCCTTCTAATTTCAAACCTAACAATGGCTGGTTTCTCACATCACATCACTGTGGTACTCACTAACTTTCTCTTTCATGTTTTAGGACACTTGTGATTACTTTGGGCTCATAGGATGATCCAGGATAGTGTCTGTAATATAAGTTCAGCCAACCATATTATCTGCTACCATAGTTTTAATGTCTTTTCCATGTAACCTAATCTATTCACAGGTTCTGAGAATTAGGACATGGACATTTTTGATAGTTCACCAGAATGGTAGTTCAACATGAAGATTCTCTTTTCCAGTCAGCTAGGAAATCTGGGTGAAAGCTCAGCTCGGCCACATTTCAGGCACTGGTTTGTTCATCGGTTGGAGGTAATTTGGAATTCTGAATCCTAGCACTTAAATAATTCACTCAAACATTTCACAGTTGAGATCTGACTCATGTCATTGACCAAAACCTCACCTAGTAGTCATTTTCTTCAGTGGTTTCACTATTTTATTTCTCTCAGTCTAAGTTTGTACCTAAATATTCCAGACTAACCACTATCTTGCTAAAGTTTTCTCCCTAGAGCTAGATAGAGTTCTGCCTTTATTCTCTGAAGTGTGCTTGGACTCCAATTTGTGTGACTTCATATATGACTATTTCCAGACCTTTGGTCATCTGGTTCCCTTGTATCTATCAGGACACTACCAATATCATGTGCTCAGATTTTTTGAAGTCAACCGCCTGCTTTGACAAACATATTCTTTATCACTGTGTCCTGAATTTAGCATCAGGCCATCACAGAAATTTTGCACTATGGTACCTACAACATTCTGATTGATAAGTCAATACTTAGGTAATTCATCACTGCCCAGATGAGCCACCACAAAAGGAATGAGTGATCCCTTAGTCTTCAAATAGGAACATGATCTGTCAACCCTGACGTTCTCCCATTGGGATTCATCTGTTCCAGCTTTTCTCCCATGACCCATCATCCTCAACTTTTCCTACCATGAGCTGTTACCATCAACTTTCTTACCACAAGCCCTCATTCTTGACTTCTCCATCATACATTTTCAACACCAAATTCTCCTATCATGACCTCTTGCCCCCAACTTCTTTCACCACGAGCTCTACCTTTTTCTACTAAAATAATTTTTGCATTTTCTTTAGAGAAGTTCCTTATAAACATGGTGCCTTATAAACATGGTTCCTTATAACCTTATAATTATGTTGTATTAATCCATTTTTTTAAGGCTGAATTTGAGATTTCAAGGGTAAGAAAAAAATGTTCACCAATTGTAACTACCTCAGCAATTGGAAAGAGAGATAGGAAGCAGTTCTTTGCATACCTTCTTCAATCTAAATGACTTCCCCAATCTATCTATATATATATAAAGCCAATATGCCAAGTGTCCTCTCAGGAGTTCGACCAGGAGGCCAGGAGTTCGATCAATTGCTATGATGTATGCTGACCATCAGGGGGGGGCAGTATGGAATGAAGGAAGACCCTGGCCAGCAGCTGACAGCTGAGGAAGGGAGGCCCCTGGCCAGCAGCCAGAAAGCCCCTATCAGCCCTGATTGCTGGCCAGGCCTAGGGATCCTACCCGTGCACAAATTTTGTGCACCGGCCCTCTAGTTCTGTTGTAATAAATCTCCTTCTTAAGGTTCTCTGCTGTATTAGATTTCTAGTTTCATCTAATTTTATAACCCTTTTCATTCTTCTCTTGACATTAATTTCTTTAATGACACTTTTTGGACATTTGTGCTTATAAAATTATTTACATGGGACAGAGACCAAAATGCTGTCTACCTATGAGATTTTCTGCAAGGTCATGATATTCTAAATTTTACATTGGTTTCTTTTTCACTGGGATAAAATTAGATATTTTCAGTTAGGTCAAATGGTAGGATTAGGAGAGTAGACTAGTTTTTTTACAATTTCAGGACCATTTTAAAGATTTTTATCATCATGGAAATATTTCAATTATTGGCTATTTTCATCTCATCTAAATTCTTCAAATTTGCTTTCTCTCATTTGGATTTCTTAAATTTCTTTATCTTTTTTTAGCTTTAAAATTAAATCTCATATGTTAACCACATATTAACCTATGGGTGAAAGAAGGTAAAGAGATTAGCCAACACACACACACACACACACACACACACACATCATATCACATCACATCACAAAGACACGGACAACAGTATGATGATAACCATAGAGAAAGGAGGATGTGGGTAGGTAGAGGTTGGCAAAGGGAGGGAAAATGGGGATAGAAAGAGACTTTGCTTTGGGTGATGAGCACACAATGGAGTGTGAGGATGACGTTTTATTGAATTGTACACTTGAAACCTGCATAGTTTTGCAAACCAATGCCACTCAAATACATTCAATTTTTAAACAAAAAAAATGGCAAAGTATCTTTATGAATAAAAGCAAGATTAATTCTTAATACATCCAATACTCTTTTTCTTTTTTCTTGCTTGTGTAGTTTGAATATCAATATTTGTGTTCATGAACTGGCTTGACCTGGTTTCATAAACTCGTATTTTTCTGGTCTTGTCAGTTTTTAAGTAACATCAAAGCAACAAAATCTTCCTAAGGAATCAAGAAAAAAGGCATGCAGAATGATCTTATTTCAAAATTAATTCCTGAGGTATTGTTTTAGCTAAAAAAAGAAAGAAAGAAGGGAAAGAAACAGCAATTCTCTTGTTTAGAAAAGATATCTTGCATATTCAGAGGACATGCTTCTAAAAATGGTCTTGGATGAAGAAAATAAACTGTATTTGACAGTTAACCACTTTAAAGTTTTCTCTTTGTGGTGCTATTTCAAGTGTTTTGGGAGGAAGACTCAATTAAATGTTAGTTTATATTTAACTTTGCATCTGTCAGAGTTCAGTAAGAAAAGCATGGCTACTGAGTATGAAGGGAATAAGCGACTCGGGAGAGGAATGAGATACTGCATAGATGAGAGAAGAAGCTGGAAAGTGAAGCAGAATGGCAAATTGAAGGAAGGAAGAGTCACTAGCCCATTCTCCTGGGAAACCAGTGCAGGTGAATAAATCAACTTTCAGTAAATCTAAAGAGTCATGTCTACCTAGCTGCTGAAGCGGGGTGGCGGGGAGTAACAAAAGCTGAGCTCATGCTGAGGTCTTTGAACTTGTTGTTTCTCTATGGCCTGCCTCTGAAGCTCCTCAGGCAAGCATCTAACATGAGCCTGGGGTCACTGCTAGTCAGCAGGAGGGAGAGACACAGATAGGAAAGGTCCCACTGGGTGCCTCTGCATTGCATCTGACCACAAAGACCCTATAATAATAATGACTCCATTTGCTCTTCCATCGACAGCCACTTCAGCATTTACCATGGTCCAGCAGTTAACATACCATCAGAGGCTGTCCTACAACACAGCCCCTGACAAAACTAGGCTGTCCTGAACCCCTGGTGATAGAATTGTTCCCAAGAAGCTTGGGAAAGCACCAAAATCTGCATGTGACATGTGCTCAGGCCGAATTCATGGAGTTCATGCTGAGACCCAAGTTTCTAGTGAGGTTGTCTAAAATGAAAAGATGTCAGCAGGGCCTACGGTGGGCCCATCTGTGTTAAATGTGTCTGTGCCAGGATCAGGCATCTTTTCCTTACGGAGGAGCAGAAAGTTGTTGTGAAAGTATTGAAAACACAAGCACACAGAAAGCCAAATAAAATTTTCAAATGCTATTTTTTTAGTAGTAAAAGCCAAAAGAAGAAGAAGGAGGAGGAGGAGGAGAAGGATGATAATGATGATTACTGCTTTACTTCCACCTTCCAAATCTTTTTTTAAAAATACATTTTATTTATTTTTTACAGAGAGGAGAGGAGAAGAATAGAGAGTTAGAAACATCGATGAGAGAGAAACATTGATCAGCTGCCTCCTATACAACCCCACTGGGGATGTGCCGGCAACCAAGGTACATACATGCCCTTGACCAGAATTGAACATGGGACCCTTCAGTCCACAGGCCAATGCTCTATCCACTGAGCCAAACCTTCCAAATCTTAATCAAATTCATCTGTGGGCTAACTGTAACCTGGAAGCACCAGGGAAAGTGGGTCCAGGGAAACATGGTCCTCACTCGACGGGTTAAAAGAGTACTTCCAGTATGTTCCTCCCTATCACTTTCTACTGCTGGTTGACTGGAGAGTTTACCCATGAGGGGCTGTAACCACAGGCATTGCTGTGGGTTGACTGGAATGGCATAAGAGAAGTAGAACTTGCGAATGGTTTTAGAGACAAAAATAAATTGCCCAGACTAGTAACTCCGTAGTTTGGAGCATCGGCCCATACACCCAAAGGTTGCTGCTTCAATTCCTGGTCAGGGCACATATTCAGCTTGCAGGTTCCATCTCCAGTTGGAGTATGTGTGGGGGCAACCAATCACTCTTCTTTCATCTTCTTTTCTCTCTCTCTAACAGAAAAAAAAAATAAATAGAAAAAAAAATAAATTTAATCCAAATATTTTAAGGTTTATTGAAGTAATGAATAAAATTTAGATTTTGCCACTTTCTTTGTGACATCGCATTAATCTCAGTTTTTTTCTTTTGTAAAATGAACTTGACATTGTAACTAGCTGTCTTAACATGGATTCCCTGGTTGCAGATCCTGAGGTGATTTGTATTTTTGTGCAAATACATCATTATGTATTAGAAAGTATTCTCAGGAAGGGGATGGAAATAGACACAAATGAGCTATGAATTCAGTCCCACATGGGACTTGGATGAAAATGGAGGTTTCACCTCTGTGTTGACTCAACCAGGGGATGAGACAAGTGGAGAATTTACACTCTTGGTCATGAGGTAAGGCTACCTTGGGGGAATGTCCCAAGGACTTGCCTCGTCATATGCACAGGCAATGCATCTGGCAGCATGAGGGAAGCTCTATCACAAAGCAGCACAGGAATTAGCTGTGGACAGTAAATCGCAGGGAAGTTACTGTGTAAGAAAATGGTAAGACAACCAGAGGAATATGCTTTGAGCCCTTGACAGCTACTACAGTACTTTGAAATGTTTTTGTGCAGCTGCCCCTCCCCTCCTTTTTATTGAATTTATTGGGATGACACTGTTAAAATTACAAGGTTTCAGGTGCCCAATTCCACAACGTGTCATCTGTTCACTATATGGTGCATGTTCATCAGCCCAGGTCAAGTCTCCTTCCATCACGATTTTGCAGCCCTAATAAGAAAATACATTTAAAATGCCTAGAAAGTTAGCTGACACAAAGTAGACATCCAATACCATGTAAACAGCAGTAGCAGCAGGAGTAGAAGCACTGCTGAGTGCAGAACTTTTGAAATAAACCATCTTGTGTAAGATAAGGAAAAAAACATCAGTGCAGGAACAGACTGGCTTCAGTAAGACTGGGGAATGGTTGATAAAGCTATGCATACCCAGGGAAGGCATGACCCTCCTGGGGCAAAACTGATGCTCCCCCTATAAGCTATTAAAATACATCGTAAAGCTATTGTCATTAAGACAGTTTAGTGTTATCATAAGGGCTGATAAATAGTTAAATGTAAAAAAAAAAAAACCACATTAAAAAACAGACCGAAGAAGATGTAGTGATAAATCACACGATCAACGAGGCACTTTAACCTAATGAAGAAAGGATAGTATTTAATAGATGATGTTGAGTTTACTGGCAATCCCTTTGTGGTGGAAATTAAATTTTGAATTTTATCTCACGCAATGTATGGAAATAAATCCCAAATGTAATCATGATAAAGGTATTTAAACATTAAAACAAAATATATGAATCTTGTGATAAGGTCTTCCAGAGTTTAATGTAAAAACAGACGCCATCATCAAAATTTATGGCAGATTTGACAGCTAATTTCAAAGGACAAAATAACATATTGAGATAAAATATTTGAAGTATATGTGGCAGAAGGAGGATTAATATCCAATAGGCATAATACTTTCTTAGTAAGAAAATGAGAAAAAAATTAAAGATGAGAAACAGAGATTTATAATATACATAAAAATAAGCAACACATTAATACACATATGCAATGCTTAAATTGTGTAGTAGTAATGAAATAATTATGAGATATAATATTTTCACCCATCAGATGAGCAAAATAATAAGAAAGCTTGCTAAGATATTGTAGGTAGAGAATAGATACTCTCACACACTCTTAGTGAGATTGAAAATTAGTTTGGGATTTGGGGAGACAATTTGTTATTGTTTATCAAAATGTAGAGAAGTATAATCAGCAGTTCCACATGTAGGTATATATCCTAGAAGTACACACATAGCTGTACAAAGACGTACATATAGAGATATTTTAATGCAGCATTATGTTTAGTAATGAGATTTGAAAATAATCTAAATATCCATTTTTTAAAATTGGCAAATCCATATGAAGGAATATAATGCGGTAGTTAATGTAACAAACAAACTTCTTCATGCTCTTATATGAAATGCTCTCCAAAACATACTATTAAGTATAAATAACAACTTTTTTAAATGTTAAGTACAAAATTATTCATTTATTAAGACACAATAAATTTGTTGACATATGTAGAAAGATATCTTCTGCTCAAAGCACTCAGCGAACTGCTACTGTTTAGAGAGAAAAGAACAAC
This sequence comes from Murina feae, assembly GCA_004026665.1. NCBI lineage: Eukaryota > Metazoa > Chordata > Mammalia > Chiroptera > Vespertilionidae > Murina > Murina feae. Next base: position 10,624 of record PVJC01043411.1, read on the forward strand.
AACCTAGGATCTCAGTAATTTTGCTGATTTGTGACTTATGGTAGAATATGATAAATAATGGATATTGATTCAAATCTGGAAGCCAAGTAATGTTTGGCCATCACATGTTTTGTTTGTTTAATTTGAGTAATTACTAAATGAAACTTTATGAGAGTCACATAAGAAATCAGAATTGCAGCCTCTCTTAAAAATCAGATTAGGCAACCTGCCTGGCAGGTCAAACCTTCAAACCCATCAAAATACCTATTATCCCTTCTACTGACTTTACCTGGAAATTGTAGGTTTAGGGTTTTTGTTTCTTAGGCTATTTTCACAATCACTATCCTATATAATAAAACTCTAATATGCAAATCGACCAAAAGACAGAGTGATGGGTCGCTATGACATGCATTGACCGCTGGGGGAAGATGATCAACACAAAAGCTGCCCCCTGGGAGCACTGCTCAGCCAGAAGCCAGGCTCACAGCTGGCAGCTGGTGAGGGCAGCAGCAGTGGTGGGAGCCTCTCCTACCTCTGTGGTAGCACTAAAGACCCCTCTGGGGTCCCAGACTGCAAGAGGGCACAGGCCGGGCTGAGGGAGCCCGTCACCCCAGTGCACAAATGTTGTGCACTGGGCCTCACTCTAGTATTTAATATCTAAAATTCTTGACACCCTTCTTTGGATTATGATTTACTACTAGAACCAATGATACATCTGCAACATGATGAAGTACAACATGTCTAAAGGATGTGTTCTCTTTTAAGTTTAATAATGACCACAGTGCCCATCACAATGCACAAGGCACACCATGGACATCAGTGAGAGAGAGAATGAATGAATAAATAGTCCATTCACTCTGACAAGCATCTTCATACTCTATACACTCCCCACCTGTTTGTCACTAGTACTCCTGTGCAGTTCATTAGATTGACTGTCATGGTATCACAGTGCTTATATTACTTAATGCCACATTAACATAACTTTTATTATAGTACATTGTTATAATTGCTCTATTGTTAGTTACTGTTATCTCTTATTGTGCCTAATTAATAAATTAACTTTATTCTAGGTATGTGTGTATAGGAAAAAACATCGCATATATAGGGTTTGATGGTATGGGTATTTTCTTGGAACACATTACCGTTGGAGAAGAGGGAGCTGTAGTAAGTAAAATCAGTGTCTTTGGAACAGAATAAAGGCAATGAGTTACGGTTGAACACTCTACAACAGCTGAAGTTTAAGAGGAAGTTAAATGTGATTAATCTTCCTTAGCTCTCAGCATGGCAACAGAAGTACCTTCAGACTAGCTTCTTAGAAAATTGAGTTGGTTGGCTTTTGATGTAGATCAGAACTAATTTGGTAGAACCATAAAAGTGAAAGCTACTACTTAGGTAACAGGGTTACATCTAAATGATTAGGGGGAAAATCCAAGTCCATCATTTGTGTTTTCAAAGATAAAATAAAGAGTTTGTCTTTTCTTATTGTGGGAAATCTTTAGGTTTAACTTGAGAAGTAAATAAATTCTAAATAAAGCAGTGGACTAACATTCTACACTGTTACTGGACTCTTCAGATAAGTTGAACACCCTGACAATAGAGTGTTTCCCTTGAATTAGAACTAATTGAAAACCCATTTGTCTCTTAATGTGACTTAGACATTTCCTATATTCAAGGGATATAATCGGCTTAGGGAATGAATATACAGAAAATCAGGATCCATTCACTAAAATTTCAGCTCTTATCTGACTGCATTTTTAAATTCAGAGATAGCAACTTAATGCATTTAATTTATATTTTAACATTTTCACTTGGTCTGTCACTTTATCTTTCTCTGTTGAGCTAAATGGCCCCAGTGTACACAGAAAGTCTTATAAGAAAGTGAAGTCTTACTTTTTAATTAGAGCAAATGTGCTAAATGGACGTAAAGTAATTTGAATACAGCAGAGACCTCTTAAATCTCTATCAATAAATCTGGAATTGCAGCAGGTCTATCTCTGTGCCATAGATTTAGTTAAGGTTGAGCTTGAAATATGACAGTGAAATTAATTTGTTACTAATGCAATCAAGTGTTTCAGTAATTCATGAGAAAGTAATTCCTCAATGTACATGACTCACTTAATAATTTAAGATGTTTCAGACTTGAAAATAGAATCAATGATCTTTTCATAGATTAAAAAATAAAGACATACAGGACCTATTCCAAGCATTGCATTCATTATATTCACTTTAATAATCATGCTATTTATTTTTTTTGAAATAAAAAATTGGGGGGCTAATAGTGATGTTTTATAGACTCCACACAAAAATTATTATATCCTATGTATCAATAATCTGTTTGGTTTTGACTACATATTAAACATTTGAGTAAAATACTCAATCATTGTACTAATTGGATATTCCTCAAATATAACAGGTTTATTACAGGTTAAGATTTATTTTGAAGAGCAATGATAGGTGTAAAAGATCAGGGTTTTAGAAATATCCATTTGACTTTGTCTATTTTATAGGCAACATTTTTTCTAGAGACATTTATTTAAAAATGCTGGCCAGTCTACAATGCTGTGCTACAAAAGAGATGAAATAATTTGACAAGATATAAAACAGTAAAAGCTTTTCCCCCCCCAGTTTGATAGCCTGCCTCTCTCTCTCTCTCTCTCTCTCTCTCTCTCTCTCTATATATATATATATATATATATATATGTACTAGGGGCCCGGTGCACAAAAATTTGTGCACTCTGAGGGTCCCTCAGCCTGGTCTATACCCTCTCCACTTGGGGAACCCTCGGTGCCTGCTGGCCCCAGCACCGAGGGGGGCTTAGAGCTGCTGGGGTTTGGGGTGCCCTCCAGGCCTTTCCTGGGTTGCTGAGGTCCCAGCGGCCCCAGTGCTGAGGTGGGATCAGAGCCCCTGGGGTGCCCGGCCCCCTCCAGGCCTGTCCCAATGCTGCTTCTAACCACCACCCCCCCCCCCCCCCCGCCACGCCTGCCCTGCCCCTCCACCAGTGACTCACCTGCTGCTGTTTGCTTCTTGGTTGCTGGCCTCCAACTTGGCTGGGTTAATTTGCATACAGCCACTCTGATTGGCTGGTGGGCATGGCTTAGGCGTCCCATAGAAACAGTTAATTTCAATATTACGCTTTTATTATATAGGATACTCTTTGTTAAAATACTAGTTATCAAAGGGGAAAAAAAATTGTAGAGAATTTTTTGTTTACATGAGCCAAACTGGTGACATATACCAGGGAGCAACATCTCAAATGTCTCAAATGCTCATAAGAATAACAGTTTGCAGCTTCTTTTGTATATTTAAGATTAAGAAGGGGGAGGGGAGATTATGAAAAGGCATAAGAAAGATTACATGAGGAAGGGAGAAAGCAAAGAGGGGATTAGCTCTCTTGATGATGATTACAATTTATTTCACAGGTGTGTTAGATGGATAGAAAAAATGGACAGGGCTTGCCTAAGGCAAAGATAAGCCTTTTACTAAAGACATTATAAGCCTGGGGCATGACTATCCACGGTGACCTGCCCAGTTAGAAATTTACGGTCTTATCACCCTATGAGGTTACTTTCCAGAGAATATCTTTTTTTTTCTTTCATCCATACAGTAAAATTCATGTTTTTATCTTATTTTTATACTTCTCATTCACTACTGTGTTTTTTTTTTTCTCTCTCCTTAATCCCATGTCCTATAAGAGTTCCATCCAATACTATTACAATGATCTTATTATCATTGTTTTTGATATTGGATGTTCAAAAGTCCTTTGAAAATGTATTGTATGTAGGGGAGCAAAATGCGTCATTCTAAAATGGGTCTCTTTGGTATGGGGGTAATTTTAGGCTGATTACTTCCAAGAAATAAAAGCCTGTGAAGAGCTGTTTACTACCCCTTAACTGCCTAAAATAATTTAGATAGAGGGCTGTTCCAAGA
>PVJC01043412.1:0-14529 GCA_004026665.1 Murina feae
GGGGAGGAGGAGAAGAAACAGTGCCAGTGTACCTCTGGATAGAGTAAAAAACTCACTGCTAGCCCAGAACAGAGGAGCCCAGGGTTCAGTCTTGAGCATGAAAAGAAGTTCTGTGGAACACCTGGGCTCTGAACTCACTGCCTGCTAGGCATGGCTGGCCAGCCTGTAAACAGAATGTAGATACCAGTTGGTCTTGCTGATAGACATATCTAAGACCCAGCTGGAGCAGCAACAGATAATAATTAATTTTAAAAGAGTTGATTTGGAGCTTAGTTTTCTGTCATTTCTGTAAGGGAAGCATTTAAAAAGAATCTAGAATATACTTTTGAGTTAGTTGGGAAGTCAGGAATTTTAATAGGAAATTGGTTGGTTCACAAGCAGGCAAATTAGTTTGGTGCAAGAGTGCATCAACCGGGTATGCGATCAATTTACTGAGCACAGTGTAAGTTGCTAGGAATACGGCCAGCCCGAATTCTATGCTAAGCAGTATTTCAAGGTGGCTCTGTATTCGGGCAACTTATCTAGTTCCTAAGGAAACGAGAGAACACCATGTTTTATTTAATTTGTATTTTGGTACCTGCTAAGCACACTAGGCATTTTTAAATACGTCATGTTGTCACTAGCCTTTTAAAGCTCTCCTGTATCCCTGCCGCCCAACAGTAGTTTCCCCTCAGTTTTGAGTGATGTTAATCTAAACACATTAAATTTCCGTCTTGTTCTTTCTGCACACAGAGAGAAAGCCAGGTGTGAAAAGAATAGCAGAGCTTACACATTAGAAGGCCCGTTTGCACTCAGAGAAGAAAGTGGGGAAACTAGTCTTGTAATGGTTTATAGCACTGTTCTGAATGGCATTTGGCATTTAGAGATTGGAAATATTTTAAAATTCAGTGCTTAATATTTTTTCCTTTGCAAATATTTTTCTCTAGTATGTGTTGTTATGTCAGTTGTTCTCATGATCATTACAGAGCCCATTTAATATCCATGTGAATTGGTTTAATGGGAGCAAGAGAAATTCTGGCTATACACCAGGAAGAACTTCCTGAAAAGCTAGGACAATAGGAATACTCAGAATATGGGGAAATAGCGTCTTGGACATACATGAAGAGAACATTTCACAGGGCTCTTTGTGGGGGAGTTTGGCAGTGTCTCTGCTCAGAATTAGGGGAGGGCATGAAATGATCTTTTGTGACCATTTCTACATTGTGCCTTTGTGATTCTCTAAATATGAGCAGAGAGGGAAAGCCCTGTGTGTCTGTCGTATATTTGAATCATTTTCATCATGGAACCTTATGTGTAGGAATGACCTGTGACAACACTTCTGTTGGTGGAGAGAAATCTCTTTATCAAATAAGGAAGAGCACCCATATTTGGACAGTTTTTATTTATTACAAGCTAGGGGCCCAGTGCACAAAAATTTGTGCACTCGGGGAGGGGGGTCCTTCAGCCTGGCCTGTGCCCTCTCACAGTCTGGGACCCCTCGGGGAATGTCCACCTGCTGGCATGCCTGGCCAGCCTGGGTGAGGGGCTGATGGCTGTTTGCAGGCTGGCCAAGCCCCCCAGTGGGAACTCTTCCCCCATGGGGGTGTGGCCAGCCTGGATGAGGGACTGAGGGCCGTTTTCAGGCTGGCCATAGCCCCTTCAGGGTTTGGGTCTCTACTGGGGTGCCTGGCCAGCCTGGGTGAGGGGTTGAGGGCTGTTTTCAGGCTGCCCACAGCTTCCATTGACCCAAGGTCCCAGTGAGGCTGGCTGGAATCAGGTTTCTGAGGTTTATTTATCTTCTATAATTGAAACTTTGTTGCCTTGAGCGGCCTAGGCAAGCCATTTTCTCCATTGCTAGTGCAATGGAAGCCTCCTGTTTGCTCTAGCTCTGTGGCTGCCGGCCGCCATCTTGGCTGGGTTAGTTTGCATAGAGCCACTCTGATTGGCTGGTGGGCGTGGCTTAGTTGTAATGGAGTGAGGGTCAATTTGCATATTACTCTTTTATTAGATTAGTTTTGAGTTGTGGTGTGAAATCTGCCTCTGGTAGTTCTCTCGACTGAATTTTGGCCCCAAGACATTGTATAGGAAAGCTGCTCTTTCTTGTACATAGTCCCTCAAAAGTTGGAGAACAGCTTTCATGTCTCCCTAAGTGTCCTCTTTGCCAGAGTAAACACCTGATTTCCACATCTTGACATGATGTGAGTGTGAGAGCTGTAACTACCCTGGTGACCCTCCCCAGTCAGTTAAAATGTGGTGCCTAGTAAAACAGAACTCTGGCAGGTTCTGGTCAATGCAAAGGGCAGTGGGACTATTCCCTTCCTTGTGCTGGACACTGGGCGACAGTCTCAGTTGGCCTCAGCTTGTTTTGGACAGCTGTATTATACCATTGACCAGCCCGAGGTTACTGCCATTTGAAATCTCTAGATCCTTCCCACATCAGTGATGACTCTTTGGTCCCCTTCCATCTTTGTGGAACTGCTGCGTTTTCCTTAAGTACAATACTTTCATTGATAGTTGGGAAGTTCATCTCGTTAGTGTTGGCCCTGTTCTTTTTGAATCTTGTTTTGCAATAACTGACCCTCCCAACTTCGCTCCTGTCATTTGTAAATTTGATAAGGAAACCCATTGAAACCATTAGTAAACATGTAGAACAGGATAGCCCTGCTTTTTTTTTTTTTTAAAAGCTTCTTGTTAAAACAGTTTTTTGTTTTGTTTTATCCCCAAATAGTAAAGAAATGGTTGGGCTAGTGGCTGATTGAATCATAGGTCACAGTGGTGCCTCTACATGTCTTGGATCAGCTCCTTTGCTTTGCAAGTCTGAAAATTCAATTTTCTTCAAGTCATTTATTATATATAAATGTATTACTGAAAACTGCTTTTAAAGAGGTTGTATTTATAAAGTATTAGAAATAAAGAGGACAGTGCAGAGAATAATTCAAAAAACCCTCTTTAAACTTATCACACAGAGGTAAGACAAATGGAAAGGTTAATATTTTTTCTTCTTGTTCAGAATGCTGAAGAATATTCTCAGCCACGGAGAACTAGTATGCACCCTCCATCAGACACAGGGTACCCAGTGCTCTGGCCAAGAGAACGTTCCCATTGGGAATCCTGATGAGATCAGTGAGTGAGTGAGCTGCCAAGTGGCCCTGGGTTAAGTGTGTTCTGCAAATCATGTTGTTTTCTGTGGCTGCTCTTTCCACCTTTTACCCTGTGTTCTAAAGGAGCAGTTTGGTGCAGGATGGTTGACCAAGGGTTTGTAAACTTGCCTTAAGAAACAAAAGGACAGGGTGCTAGGTATTATAATGTGAGTTATACAGCTCAAAGTGCAGGAAAAAAGTACAGCTCAAAGTCAAGAAAGCAGGTAATAAAGATGAGCAGAAAATTAGAAAATGGTAGCAAGCCATGGGCATTATGAAGGGTCTTGCAAGTATCACTGGAACCTAAAGATATTGACTGACCGTTTATATGTACATATACATATATGTACATCTTGGCTGACGGGTTTTGAAGAGCCTGTAGGGATTGCCAATGTGCATAACTGCATCTCTATAAGGACTTGACTGTGAGAGGTTAGGAGGCTGCCTGGCTTAGCCTCCTAACTAACGGTGTGACCTTGGGTACATTATTTAAGCACTCCCTACCTCAGTTTCCTCATTTGTCAAATAGGTGTTATAATTGAACCCCTACCTCAAAGGATTGCTGTGGGATTAAATAAATTGGTATATTGGAAGCAGTTAGAGCTGGGCTTGGCACATTGGTAAATAATATCTATCACCTGTGTTTGAATGATGTTCTAATAATGAGGGTGACTAGGATATGTTCCCCGGTCTGTAAAGGAGGACTGTCGCAAATGCTGCTTTAGGGAGCTGCAGTATCCACTGTGGGCCTCTATTGTTGAACTATTTGAAATATTCAGGTTAGTTGTTTGCATTTTCTTGCCTCTAGGACAATAAGAAGGGTAGAAAAATTCTCACCAGGTTTTCTATTTCTAAAAATCATTTAATTTGTATTCTTCATAATTGTACCACCTTTTATTTGAATGCACAGTCAAAACATACTAAATTTCTCATTTAGTTACTGATCACGTTATGCTTTTTTATCTAATGTAGTCAAGTACCTTCCTCTCCTCAATAGGTGTCCAAATTATACTACGGAGCCAGTTTCATCAAAATTCTGTGGACTATATATTCATTTAGAGAGACTGGAATTCACAAGTTAGGACTTGTGTTGCGGGGCCTGTAAATGCCTATGGCCCACACTAACAATTATTTTGATCTTGAAATAATAGCAAGCAGTAGATAGACCTGAACTCAAATCCCAGTCATGACATGCTGACTTGTACTGCAGCCCACATTCTTACATTATAGATGGGAATTATAAAACTCACCTTGCAGTGTCACTGTAAGGATTAAACACATTTCCTAACAGTGGTATGCAGTGGAATTCAATGAAAAGTAGCTTTAAAAAATCACTATAATCCTGGATAAAAATCAGTTTTACTGAGGTTTAAATGAGGATATTAACATACATATGATTTATAGTTTATGGTTTTAAAAATGTAAACTTGTAGGTTATAATTTTGTTTATAAGTTTGTAAAATAAAATTTCATGAAACCTACCCAATGTATTCTTAAAGCCAGAGTTTTTAAGACAGGAAGCTGTCTAGGCAGACATGTTGTATGTTCTCACAGAAGAGGAGCTGGGATAAAAATGCTTCTCACCCTGTTACCAAGGTGAGCCAGCACGGCCGAGAGGGAGGGTGGTCCCTGTAGTCAATACAGGTCAAAATTGCTGTGAAAAAGAATTTCTGTAAAGATTGATGTCTTTAGTGGTTTCCAACTTTAGAGTTGAAAAAGAAAAAAGTTATTCTTGAGGTTACCCTAAAAAGTACCACCTGTTTAAAATCTTTTGGTCTTTTTACTTACTTTGTGTTGTGTCTTTAATCAAATAGTTGAAGATCAGCCTCTTGAATGTGTTTGGGACAATTTGAATCTTTGAACTGGATTATTTTTACTGTAATGATCAGTTGAAATTCTTTAATTAAAAAAATATATATATTTTATTGATTTTTTACAGAGAGGAAGGGAGAGGGATAGAGAGCTAGAAACATCAATGAGAGAGAAACATCGATCAGCTGCCTCCTGCACACCTTCACTGGGGATGTGCCCGCAACCAAGGTACATGCTCTTGACCAGAATCAAACCTGGGACCCTTCAGTCCGCAGGCCGACGCTCTATCCACTGAGCCAAACCAGTCAGGGAGAAATTCTTTAATTTTTTTTCTTTTCTCTGCCTTTAAGATTTAAAACAAAAAGACAACTCATTACTTCAAAACTTATACTTTTTTTTGATTTTTTAAATTTTTTAATTACATAAAGTATTATAAAGATTAGTACAAGTATCTCTTTTTTCCCCCGCTGCCCTTCCCCCAGCCTTCCCTACCCCCAGTGATTTGTGTCCATTGGTTATGCTTAAATGCATGCATAAAGTCCTTTGGTTTTGAAGTAATAGAGGTCACTATTTGTTTTACTTTGGACATGTTAACCTTTCTGAGACTCAGTTTCCTAATCTATAAAATAAAGATCATAATGCCTACTTCATAGAGTTGTCATGGATATTAAACAAGCTAATAAATTTAATATAGTAAAACAATACAATATTTAGAACAAATAAAATGTTCAATAAATGACAAAAAAGGACAACTCAGATCTCTTATCCAGAAATGTAGAAGGCTTTTGATATTCTCTGTGATAAGAACAATCAATTCTAGCAATTGTGTGCTCCATATGTTCAAGATTTAGCATATTGGGCTTCAGTGGGAATGCTTTATTTTCTGTAATTATTGGTAACAAGTTTACATAGACCCAGAGGGTTGCATGTGCTTTCATTATATGGTCAAAAGGTTTTGGAGGTATGTATTTTGGAAGGGGAATAAATTAGTTAAAAATGAAATAGGAGTCCATATCTATCCTGGAATGAGATAACTTCAGGGCTTACTATAAGTTGAAGATTTCTTCAGTTAAATATCTCTAAAATCACAGATTATTGTAAATCTTGGGGCTGTGCTTTTGCTTGGCTATTAAAGATCTTTTTCAGAGGAAAGGGGTCTCGTGTAACATTAAGTGCTCATTCAGGTTTAAGGAAAAAGCTGGGACACTGGCACAGTTAGCAGAGTAGCTGACAGGGTTCTGTGTTGTCATGTACTTCAGAAGATCCATAGTTACTAGTGTCATGTGGCCAGCAAACTCCTCTTTGCGTTGTTGATTTTAGTAGGGAGTTATGGAACAAGAGTGAGTGTGCCCCTCTGATCTGAAAGTCCTATGCCTGTGGAAAACTTTACTCAGTTATTAGTTGTGCTGTACTTTTGAGTAACCTCAAGAGGCCCAGGGTAAATGGCGTAATCTAACCTACGGTGTCAGAAATATCCTTTATTATCAGGAATGACATTTAAAATAACGAAACTTTTCTTTATTATGTAAATAATTCTTTATTGATGAAGCTATTCTTTCCCAGCTCCTTTCTTTTCTGAGTTAAGGGACACTTGCAGGAGTACAACTTCTGGCACTATGCTGGGGTAACATTGTTGAGTGTGTGTGTGTGTGTGTGTGTGTGTGAGAGAGAGAGAGAGAGAAAGAGAGAGAGAATTATTCGATTTTAATTAAACCATATTTGAGATTTAGCTCTTAGGTGTTGTCTGCAATTGTGCCTGAGCCTGTGGCGGAAATTGAGCCATAACTAAACCATTCCTGCCTTCTGTTGCATGAAAAGCTATGAAATGTTTCCCAGTTACTTCTTGTAGGTGAGTTCTTACCAATGGAATGGGAGTGAAGGGATGAGTGCCATGCTTAGGCATGGACAGCTCTCCGTATTCTGTTTCCCTTTTGGCTGGAGTAAAGCAGAATAACTTGGGATTCAAGTGTTGTAGGTGGCAGAGCTACAAGGTAGCAGGAACCTGGGTCCCTGGAAGGCTACTTGGAAGAGAGTCACCCGAGCAACGATAACTACGTTGGGGTTATCACATGAGCAGAAAATGAGCTTTTATTGTATTACACCAACCAGCTTTCAGTGTTTCTCTATTCCAGCAGCCAGGTTACCGCTCTACCTCCCGTCACTTTATCACTCAGTTTAAGGCACTGGAGTAGCTCCCTTCATTTCACATCCATGACTAGGCAGGGGGCTATAGCCCTCATTGGTTGTTTCTAACATTTTTGCTGAATTCTTCACTGATTTGTCATTTTTTGTTTCTTTCCCATTCACTTCATTTTCCTTTCTTTCTCTTCTCTGAGGTTATACATCTGAAACTAATATAATGTTGTATGTCAACTGTAATTGAAAAATAACAAAATATTTAAAAAACAAAAAAAATGAACAAACTTGCAAGCCTTATTATTCACATACATTTAATTAAAAAGAAAATCAGCCAAAGATCAGCCTGACCACTCAATCTAAATAACTCTCTAGGCATATCTGAAACTAATGTAATATTGTACATCAACTAATTAAAAAATAAAAAAATATTAAAAAATAATAAGATAATTCTCTAGGGAGTTGGTTTCATTCTACTGTTTTAAATTCTTTGTATAGCAATCATCATTATCTAATATTTTCTTGTTTATTGTGTTTTCTTAGCAGAAAACTCTAAACTTGAGAGTAGGGATTTGCTCATTTCACTGCTGCATTTGTCATTCTCAGAACACTGTATAGATGTGCTCTAATAAGGACTTAATAAATGTTTGATGAATAGGAAGCAATTTGTTTGTTTATAAAACGTTCTTTCCTTTTCATTTAACTTTTTGAGTTCTTTCTGTGCATAAGATGCTGTCGAGGTCCCATGGCACCTAGAGATTGCCAGACATTTGAGGAACATTTGGGATGAAATAATTCATTAACACCTTGACTGTTATAAAAAAAAAAGGGTAGTTTACAAATAAAAAAAATAAAAAGAATTACTAACACTTACTGAACTCTTTATACCAGGTACAGTATTTATTATCTCATTTGACTCTCACTGAAATATAAAGAAAGAGTATTAATTCTTAACCCCATTTTACAGATGAGGAAAGGAAATTAAGTCACAGAGAAATGAAGGTCTTTCTGGAGTGAATGAAGGAGTGAATGAATGGGGAGACTTAAGGGCTGGGTCTGGCCGTTTGGGCACTGTGTCTCTGAGGGTTGAGCGACTCAAATAGGACAGCGTATGCAGAAGCGCCTTGCGAACAGTCAAGTGTTAAGGAAATGGATGGTATTATTCCTTTTTACAATTTCATTTTTATTACAGTTAGCATTCGGCACTTTTTTTTGGTATTAGTTTCAGGTATACAGCACAGTAAATAGACATTCCTATTGGTTACAAAGTCTTCCCTCCGATAATTCAAGTGCCCACCTGGCACCATAGGTAGCTACTATAGTACTGTTCACTATATTCTTCATGCTTATTGTGTAATCACAATGGGGGGTATTATTATTCTTAACAAGGTTAATGGTGTGCTCAGGCTTTAGGGATTGTTCTCTGTGTTTGTTGTTACCAATGTTGTTCTTGTATGTTGTGTTGAATTAGGACAAGGGGAGTGACTCCAGTCGACTTCTGGCTGAATGGTACCGCCTGTGAAGCTGGCATTGGCAGCTCTGTATGTAGGTCCTGTTTTTTGCTGTCTGAGAGCCCCATCCAATTGACTTGAAGATTCAGAGTCCTAAGTAAGGGGCAGAAAAGGACAAGGTCAGAAAGTTGGGATCCTGTGTTCTAAAGCCATTGCCGACTCTGAAGTTGGAGTTAGAACAAGAAAGGAATTGAGGGTGCCCGCCCCCCCCCCCCCCCCCCCCCCCCCCCCCCGTCCCTACATTGTTATGTATAACATGGGAAAGAGGACTTGCCAGATGGGGGTGTGACGGTTAGTTGGATGTGAGTAGTTTGAAAAAAACCCCCACACATTCTCCCCTTTTTGATGTGTCCCAAAGAGACACGTTCCATAGTGCTTCTTTCGCCTTTCGTTCTTGATTTTGATCAGAGGAAATGTTCTTTGTCAGCTTCAATGTTCAGCTTATTTTCCTCCCTATGCTCCTCCTTTTGTGTAAGAGTGTTTCCAGATTGAGGTACCTGGTAGCGTGAATATTTCTCTTCTGCTTATTTTCATTTGTCTATTTATTTTCCATTATTTATTCCCTTTTCCTGATTCAATTAAATTCCACGTTGTTTTGCGTTTTTACAGCTCTTTCTCCTCTTGTCATTGTCGTCACTCCCTGGCCCACCACTGCTGCTTTCTCTTTCCCTCCCCACGAGTCCTCATCCTCCTGTCTTCGTCTTTCTTTCCATGCCTTCTTTGGCGCTGGGCTGCACTGAGCTCTCAGTGGCCTTTCTTCATGGCCCTCCCTGTTGTTTCTTTGGCTTCACTGGTGACCATGCTGTGACTGAGCTGGCTGTTAACCTGCTTGTGCGGATTCGAGAAGGAAACGAGTGCAGGGAAGAGTAGCAGGCCCTGAGATGCTCTGTAGTTTGACAAAGGTAATGGGAGTCGAGATAGAGAAGAGACAAGAGTGGAGGACTGTGGGGGGTGGGTGTTGGGGAACTAGCTGACTTGTTTCCATAAAGGTTCTTTCTAGTCCCTGCAGGAGGAGTAGGGGCTCCTGGGGGTGGTGGTGGGGAGGGTGGGGCTCAGAGGCTATAGCTCTTTTGACTAGTCCGAAGCATATTGGATGGAGGGTGAAGACCCCGTTCTGGCCCTAGGTCTGCTGTGTGATGGGACCCAGAACAGTTTCTATGCTGTCAGGGAAAGATTTTGTAAGGATTTTGATCTAGATGCGCTCTATGCCTTCTTTTTTATGAATTTCTGAATCGATGCTTCTCTTAGTGAGGATTCCACGATTCTTTTATCTTGCATGGGGCATTGCTTGACAAAATCTTCAGTGCTCTTACGAGTGTCCTGCTGTGCGTGCACGTGTGTATGAGTGTGTGTGTGTGTGCCTCTGTGCAATGGGGATAGAGGGTGAAGGGAGTGGTTCTGGCACAGATGCTGGTCAGATAGATGGGAGGGTCAAAGGGCCAGTACTCTTCCCACTGCTCAAAGTTGTTTGTCAGTAGAGCTGCAACCTCTGACCCCTCCAGAGGGCCCTTCCTCCTCCAAGGACTACCTTCTTTTGTACCTTCATAAGAGAGACACCTGTGGAATACTGCGTGGTTTACCCTGAAGTAAGAATGCACAGTTGTGTCACTGTTCTTGGCCCAGGAGAGGTCGATTCACAGAAACCTAGGGCTCTTTGTATTCCTGGCAGAATCTTGGTGTTGGTTTGGCATGTTCAGTGCTGTTCGCTGATCCGCATTGATCTTCAGATAACTCTTGGTTTGACATACATTCCTAGACTTCAGGTGTTAGGTAATAATCTTATACAATTACTATCTGCATAGGTTCAACCTGAGTTTGAAATTATGTCTTTATTATGCTGCAAACGTAAAGCTTGTTTGAAATATGAAATGAAAATATAAAACTTGTTTGAAATCTGAAATATAAAATGAGCTAATAGAATTTTATCTTCCAATATAAACTAGCATTGGGGCCTTAAAGACCCTAAGCAGATAGTGCTTCAACTTATATTTTTATTGATTTTTTACAGAGAGGAAGGGAGAGAGAGATAGAGAGTTAGAAACATTGATGAGAGAGAAACATCGATCAGCTGCCTCCTGCACATCTCCTACTGGGGATGTGCCCACAACCAAGGTACATGCCCTTGACCAGAATCGAACCTGGGACCTTTCAGTCCGCAGGCCTACGCTCTATCCACTGAGCTAAACCTTTTAGGGCTCAACTTTTTTTTTTGAAGTACATACAAATCTTTTTTTCCAAATGAAGTGTTATGGAGAGCTTTAATATATAAACTTGATAAAAAAAACTTTATTATAAATATATTCTCCAAGTTTAAATTTATTATATTAATTAATTCATGTGCTGAGAGTAGTGACTTAGCCTGGCAATTTAGGTCTTCTCCAGTGTATAAAATATTTTAAAAAAATTTTAGCCCTGACTGGTTTGACTCAGTGGATAGAGCGTCAGCCTGAGGACTGAAGGGTTCCAGGTTTGATTCTGGTCAAGGGCATGTACCTTGGTTGCAGGCACATCCCCAGTAGCAGGTGTGCAGAAAGCAGCTGATCGATGTTTCTCTCTCATCAATGTTTCTGACTTTCTATCCCTCTCCCTCTCTCTCTGTAAAAAATCAATAAAATATATTTTAAAAAGTCATTAAAATTTTTTTTAAATATATTTTTATTGAGAGAGAGGAAGGGAGAGGGATAGAGCGAAACATCAATGTGAGAGGAACATCATCAATCAGCTGCTGTCTGCACACCCCATACTGGGGATAAAGCCCACAACCTGGGCATGTGCCTAACCTGGAATTGAATCGGTGACCTCTTGGTTCCTGGGTCGATGTTCAACCACTGAACCACACCTTCTGGCCAGTCAGTTTATAAAAATTTGGTAAATATTAAGTAAATGCATTATTTTTAGGTTAAAAGTAATTGAAAACGTATTTTTAAAAATGAAATTTAAATGGGATATTAGAATGTCTAACATTCTTCCTTTAGAACCTAAGGTTTCCCTGATCTCAGTTTGAAAACCACGAATGCTGATAATTGAAATAAACTGAACATTAATCCAAGGAGGTAGGAAGTAAACCAAAGCAAAAGAATGAGGGAGAAATTAATTAAAAACAGAACACACAACACTTTTCTAGAGCCACCCATTTATCTATTTTTTTCATATGGAAGCTACTAACGTAGAATTATATACCAGGTATCATAGACTCTGGCCTTTCAAGGCTAGATATTTAGTCCCATTCTTTCTTAGAACAAACAAACAAGCAAAGCAAAAACAAACCCCCACTTCCTGGTGGTGCTTATTCCTCCTGAGCTGGAGCAGTTCTTGTCGTCCTTGGACATCTCTGATCCGCACAAGGCTCTCGCTGTGGACCTGAACTGTGTCCTGTCCTTCCCCCCATTGTTCCAGGCTTTCCCCTTGGGACCCGCAGAACATGTCTAATCCCTTGTCCGCATGACAGACCCTCACATATTTGCAACCATGACCGTTTACGCAGGAATCTTTTCTTCTTTGGCAAAACAGCCCCAGTTCCTTCAATTGTTCCTTGTGACAACATGGTTTTTGAGTCCCTACGGCATCCTTGTCATTTTCCTCTGAATGTGTTGTCAGTCTAGCCTGTATTTACATTGAAGTACTCCATAGCTGAAATATGTCTGATAGGTATGGAAGAGAGCCGTGTCCATACTCATTCTTCATGGAATCACTAGATTTTCATCAGTGTGTATTTGGGCAGAATTAGCATTTTAGCTCCAGTGATGACTCATGCTTAGCTGATTTTTGACTAAAATCCCAACCGGTGTCCAACTATTAACTGCAGTTTGCTTCCTTCTTTATTTTTGCATTTGATTATCTTGAAACCAAGTCAGGACCTTTATTCCTCAAGAAATACTGGGATACTGTAAGGGTAGAGATTTCAATTTAAGTATTCTTATACCCAAACCAATATATTTCCTCTCATGCTCTGCTTAAAATGTCAGATATTTGTTTTTAATTTCTAGGAGTCCTATGTTTTTGTGGAATCTGTGAGTGAGTGATTTAAAAAGGAAGCGAGCTAAGAAGCTCTTCAAAGCTTGCCTCTGGTCTTGTGAGGAATCTGGAGTCATTTACTGACCTCTGCCATGAATTGTGTTTTGCTCAATTTAGCTGTGTTACAGAACAAAGGCTATTTCAGTTCGATGTGGTGAATTATTCCATCAAGTGTGAAAGTCATCGAGAATATTTGTGTTTGTTTAACTGAGTTTGATGCAGAGTTTTGAATGATGGATACCTTTTAAAATAAATATTACTGTGCACGTTTAATTTATGGTAATTATTCCGTTTTATTAGCAATCATGTTAATTGTGTGTCTTTGACAGTTTTTGTCTGTTTGTTCTGTCAGCTATTTGAGAGGCAAGCTAAAGTCTCCCATTGTGATTATGGATTTGTCTATTTCCTCTTTTGGATTTGTTCATATTTCCTTTATATTTTGAAGCATATAGATTTAATACTGTGACAGAATCCTGTTCAATTGACATTTCTTACGAAAAGTTCCTCTAGCTTTCATAATATGTCTTGCTTTAAAAACTACTCTGGCTGATATTATGTTGTCCATACTAGCTTTGTTTTGGTTAGTGTAGCTTAGTATATGTTTTTACCTTAAGCTTTCTATGCTATTTTTTTAAGTGTCTCTCTTACAAGCAGCATATAGGTCTAGTTTTAAAAAATGTCAACTGACTGTCTTGGGATCAGTTAGTTCATTTACATTTACTATAATTGCTGATATAGTTGGACTTGATAGAACTCTCTATTTGACATATGTTTTATGTTATTCATTTCTTTTGTCTTGTATTTTTGATTAGATATTTTCTATTTGATTTTTCCCTCTATAACCTTTTAATTATACATTCTTTTTACTATTCTATTAATGGTTACTGTCAGCTTAAAACATGCATATTTGATATATTATAAATAGAATACACTTTTCCAAAACTGTTAAATACTTTAATTCCATCTCCCTTTTATATCATTATTGTCTAACATTGTAGTTCTACAAATATTTTTAACTCCTGACATTACAATTATCATTTGTACATTAGATATTAATTATATAATTAGATATTAATTATATTAGGTATTAATTACCCATTTCACTGTTCCTCATTTCCTCTTGCATTTCCATGTTTCTGTTTGAGATCATTTTACTTGTTCTTAAGTAAATGTCCTTTAGTATTTTAGTGCAGCCCTGCTGATAATGAATTCTCTCAGCATTTGTCTTAAATATTTTAATTTTATCTCATTTTTAAGAATATTTTTTTTATTGAATTTTACATCATCAATTATTTTCTTTCTGGCTTCTATAACTTCTCTGGTTCTCCACTTTCTGGAGCTTTATTATATTTATCCTTATTTCCATAGTTCTCTTTAAGAATGACTTTTTAATTTTTCTGTCTTTATTTTCTAGTTGTTATCAGCAAACATATTGACTTAATGTGCTTTATTTCACCTTGTTAGGAAATGGAAGCCATCCTACCCCAAGGACTATTTCTAAAGAAATGTCTTAAGTCTTCTAGGTTATTTTAGTTTACCTTCCTTAAATAAAAAGACATTCTGTTCTTTCTTCCTGGATCTAATCAGTTCCAGATCCTGAGTTGGGACTGTTTTCGATGGATGGAAAAACATGGAGAATGCGCACCTCAGTGTCAAGGACCATTTTCATCTTAAGTGCCATTGGAGAGGAGCAGGAGGGTTGGATGAAATAGTGTCAGGTGGCAAAAACATTTAATACCTTTTTTTTTTAGTGATTTGATTTTTATACAATTTAAGAAGAAAGTCAAACATAATAACAAGATCTCTAATATATATCTAAAATGATTTTTAAAATATATGTGAATTTATTTTTGTGGTTTTATAATAACTTAGAAATTTTGTTTGCTCAGAAAGCTTATTACATTTAATTTATTTGTTAAACCCATAATGAAATTGTA